>CM022768.1:15887361-16018257 GCA_012411365.1 Ameiurus melas | reverse complement strand
TATGGCAGGAACCTGAGCGGGACCTGGAACATGGTTGGAGCTTGAGTGGTGAGTGCGAAACGTGAAACCGGATGGGGTCTTGATACTTAGCTGTGGCATGAACCTCCGATAAATGTTCTGGACTGGCCTGAACTTGGCGCTCGGAGTGCTCGAACTCGGCTCTCGGAGGCTCAGACTGAGGCCTCGACCGCCTCGACTCGGGGAGGCTCGGGCTCGGACTGGAGGCTCGGACTCCGGGACTCGGGAGGCCGAACTTCCGGGACTCGGAGGCTCGAACGGGACTCGGAGGCTCGAACTTGGGACTCGAGGCTCGAACTCGGGAGGCTCGGAATTCGAGGACTCGGAGGCTCGAACTCGAGGCTCAGGCTTCGGACTCGGAGGCTCGGACTCGGACTCGGAGGCTGAACTTGGGACTCGGAGGCTCAGGACGGGACTCGAGGCTTTACGGAGGCTCGAACTTCGTCTCGGAGGCTTTCGGACTCTCGGAGGCCGGACTCGGGGCCCGAACCGTGAGGCTGAACTCGACGGAGTGTCAACTCGGACTTCGAGGCTGAGACGAGGCTTCGAACTCGGGACTGAGGCTCAACGGACTGAGGTTCGGGCTCGAACTGGAGGCTCGAACTCGGGACTCGGAGGCTTCCAACTCGGGACTGAGGCTCGAACTCGGGACTCGGAGGCTCTTCGAACTCGGGACTCGGAGGCTCGGGAGGCTCAGACTTCGGAGGCTTGAACTAAGGGACTCGGGAGGCTCGAACTGAGACTCAAGCCGTAGTCGGAGACTAACGCGTAGCTTCGGAGACTTGAACGCCGTAGCTCGAGACCTGACTGGGACCCGGAGACGCTGGGACGAGACTTGACTGGGACCGGAGACTTGAGTTGGCTGGGACTGGGACCTTGATTAGAGCTTTCCTCTTCTCCCCTCTCTGGTTCGCCTGCTCATAGTACACATGGAGAAGAGGCTCGCACTATGCCTCCAATTACCTTCCCGCAGCACTTTAATATCCACTTTATACTCTGCCCTGGTTCTCCATTCCTCAAAAATAGGTCCAGAAACGTCCTTCTGTGGGTTTCAGGTCGCAAAGGCTGACAAAATATTGTTGACATTCCATAACGAAATAATCGGGTAATCCTGGCATGCACCGCCGCGAGGCAGGTACTCCGAGGTCTGTCATATGGCGTGGACGGGCGAAGAAGGCAGGATGCATCTCAGCAGTTCAAACGGTGAGGTTTATTTACAGGTGATGAATTCAAACAGAATATTTACAAGTGATGAAATCAAACTAAAACGAAACAGAAACAAGGCTCTCTCTACAACTAAGTGAAAACTAGACTAGAATTTGACAAAGCTAACGCTAATGCTAAGGCTATGGCATAAACCCGGACATAAACCAAACACTCGCTGAAAACTTTTCGCGCGCTTATAAACGGTAGGCATATATAAATGGACGCATAAGTCCAAGTATTCAACCATGGGTCCAAGCACGGCTCACGGTATATATCCACACAGTCATTAGCCCGCGATATCTTCCAGCTACGGGTACTTCCGCAAATACCGTCACATACCAGGGGGTAAACATTATGTCACCCCCGAAACATTTATGTTCCAACGCCACAGGCGTTGCGCACGGGGAATTATCTATCTGAAGTCACTGTTCATGTTTATAGCCATGTTTTAGTTATTTTATCATGACAAAAACTAGACAATGAAAACACAGCCAGCATGTGCTTAAAAAAGGCACAACAAGACAGGTGAGGGTGATTAGTGTGGCATGTTACAAGCTCTTGTGGAAAAGCAGAGTGGGTAATGTAGTTCCATGCCATCATGACGATTCTCATTCAGTTAGAAATTTTAGTACCGCTTTAGCTTCAGCCTGTATACTGATTTTAAAATCGAAAATGTGTTATACTGAAAAAATATGTGAATTTGACTTTAGAAAAGCTTTAGTGAACCCTAGTTATGGGTGTTGTGTTGACACATATTTTGCATAAGAAATCATATTTTGCAAGTTGTAAAAGATGCAAATTTCCATGAATTCACCATTCAACTTAAATTTATCAAGGGCTGACATTTATACCTATGTCTTTTATTAATCCCTCAGCCCATTTCTTATGGTATGAAAAAGTGAATAAATAAACAATGAGGTTGTCATAGTTATTGTCTTTTTTTTGCACATTTTGTAGCGCATTTCTAGTATTCAACTTCTTAAAAATGTATAGTTCATGCATGGTATATTATAAATTTGGTCAGAACATTAAATGTATAGTATGTGAGACTGGTATTCAAAGAGTTCATAACATTAATATTAACTGTTGTATGAAGTTCCCTGTGAAAGATCTTTCATATTCTACTTCTATTTCACCCAGTTCCTTTAAAACATACTACATTTGCAAGTTCACCCACAAGATCAAACTCACTTGCAAATGTTTTTATATCCTGTGTTTCGTTACAGGTGGCTGCTTGAGGTGAATGCTTCTCTCCGTCTCTCACTGCCAGCAGTCAAGAGGATTATGAGCTGAAGTATAGACTGCTGGAGGACACTTTGCATGTTGTGGACATGGAAGGCTGGTATGATGTGCCAAAATATTTAAAAATGTTAAATATCTACACGGGTGGTATTATCAGTTGTAAAACATGTTGGTGGTTTAACTTGGTTGTATATGGGATGTTTGAGCAGTATACTTATACAATCTTTATTAACCATCTTTATTAACTTAAAAGTGTACAAACATACACAACACGTGCCATTCAGAACTGTGATTTTATCTCTCAGTCTTACTGGCAGAGAAAAGCAGGTTGGTGGATTTGACCTCATGTGGAATGATGGCCCAGTCTACAGGGGAAGATGTGAGCTTGGAGGCGTCTAGGAAGCACCTACCAAATAGCTAACACACATCTTGGTGATTATTTTAATAGTAGTTAAACAGTACTTTAAAATTATCATCACTATATTACGTGCTAGTAATTGCACATTTAGCTCTGTGAGCTAGTATGAAAATCTGAAAATTAATTCACTGACAAATTCTCGTGTTTCATATATCACTGGCATGAGTTGTGTCTGTATTTCGCTGTCTCTGTTGTAACAGGCTGTGTGAATGATCGGAAGAAGCAGTTGCAACAGCTCTTGAAAGCCACATCCAGGACAGAAGAGAATATGAATAAAAAACTATACACAGTAATAATGTTCTACTTCCTTATGTTCCTGACTGCTTCCAGAACTAGTGGAGTTTTCTGTCACGAGTTGGCATTATGCTCAAATTAGGGCAAGGCTACGTAAGTGCTTGTTGAAGATGCTTTAGTCCCAAGCAGTTTGAGAACTGGTCCAGTGGCATCCAGGATTGGCAGCACTAACAACTTACCATATAGTAGATTAAGAAAATGGAAAAGCTTTTTTTTATTATTCATGTTGCATTTGTAGCATCACATGCAAACAATCAGCAACAAAAGAAAATGTGATCAAAAAACAGTCGTACCCGTGACTATTTTGTGACACAGAGGACAGTGTTGCTGCCTCACAGTTCCAGGTTCCCCATTTCTTAATAAACTAAGACAAATAGCCCTAGTGGTGGAGGTGTGTGAACTAGAACTAATATCAAATAGTCAGGCCCCTGAGGTCATGCTCATGAGGTGATGACTTTGCAATTAGTACTTGGCTAGAAAAGGAGCACACAGGAAAACTTGCCCTCGTAGGCTGAGAGAACTGTTGCTTAATTGTAGCGTCCCCTGAGTTAGAAGTAAAGCAGACAAGTGATATGATGCCAAGTGCTGCTAGAAAAAGCAAGGCAAGCTGCACTGTGGTGTGACAAAAGGAAAACGGTAGCCAGCCGAGAGCTAATTGCGTTAATGAGCTGCATAAAGCTGCATAAAGGCCACCTTGGCAAACCCCAATCCTCCACCCTAATGCAACATTTCCAATGCCTGACCTAGTATAGGGTACATTAGCCCAAGTGTGTTTCTGAGCTATTATGTACCAGTTCCATATATTTTTTGCATTTTTAGGTGCAAAGGAATCTGCAGCCTGGTGTAAAAGCATATGCCTGTAATGTTCGCAATGAAGTGGCAGATGTGAAAGTTAGAAGAGTTATCAGTAGAGAAACCAGTGGCCTCCAAAAAATGGTGGAAAACTTGCCATCTTTTCCATATTTCTAGTTTTACAACCTGGAAATGGAAATAGTTGCTTCTCTGACTACTCCTTACCCAGTCACTGACTTTTGGTAAGCAGCCTCTTCTAGGCAGTGTTGCGGTTGTGCTATATTCTTTCCATGTCTTAATAATGGATTTAATGGATGTTTGAGATACATTTTTTGTAATCAAACCCTGTTTGATATTTTCCTTGCTCTTGATGGTGTTTGTCCAAGTATGTTGCCTAACCAAATCTGGGACCTTCCAGGAACAGGTGTTTTATGATGAGATCATGTGATACTTTAATTGCTCACAAGTCAACTTCCATTAATTGTGTGAATTATGATAACAGCTGGTTGCACCAAAACTAATTTAAGGGTTTCACACCAATGGGGGTAAACACTTATGTAACCACAGCGGTTACACTTTGTATTTGTAAATAATTTGGCAAACTATATAGATTTGTAGGTTGATGAAATACAGTATAATCTTAATAGTGTACACAAATCCTGGTTGTAACACTAAAAATGTGGAAACGGGCGGGGGGATAAATATGCAAGGCGTTGTATGTATTCTTTCAATTTCATTACAGTGGTGTGAAAAAGTGTTTGCCCCCTTCCTCATATCCTGTTCCTTTTGCATGTTTGTCACACTTAAGTGTTTCGAACATCAAACCAATTTAAACAATAGGACAACACAATTAAACACAAAATGCAATTTGTAAATGAAGGTGTTTATTATTAAAGGTGAAAAAATCCAAACCATCATGGCCCTGTGTGAAAAAGTGATTGCCCCTAAACCTAATAACTGGTTGGGCCACCCCTTAGCAGCAACAACTGCAACCAAACGTTTTTGCGATAACGTGCAATGAGGCTTTTACAGCGTCCTGGAGAAATTTTGGCCCACTCATCTTTGCAGAATTGTCCTAATTCAGTTACATTAGAAGGTTTTTCGAGCATGAACAGCCTTTTTAAGGTCATACCACAACATCTCAATAAGATTCAGGTCAGGACTTTGGCTAAGCCACTCCAAGATCTTCATTTTGTTTTTCTTCAGCCATTCGGTGGTGGACTTGCTGGTGTGTTTAGGATCATTGTCCTGCTGCAGAACCCAAGTTCGTTTCAGCTTGAGTACACGAACAGATGGTCGGACATTCTCCTTCAGGATCTCTTGTTGACACGCAGAATTCATAGTTCCTTTTATCACGGCAAGTTTTTCCAGGTCCTGAAGCAGCAAAACCCCCCCGAACCATCACACTACCACCACCATATTTTACTGTTGGTATAATGTTCTTTTATGTAAATGCAGTGTTCCTTCTCGCCAGATATACTACTTGGACACACACCTTCCAAGAACTTCCACACTTTTGTCTCATCGGTCCACAGAATGATGTCCCAAAAGTTTGGGGATCATCAAGATGTGTTGTGGAGAAATTTTGAGACGGCCGTTGATGTTCTTTTGCTCAGCAGTGGTTTTCTCCTTGGAACTCTGCCATGCAGGCCATTTTTGCCCAGTCTTTTCCTGATGGTGGAGGCATGAACGCTGACCTTAACTGAGGCAAGTGAGTGGCCTGTAGTTCTTTGGACTTTGTTGTGGGGTCTTTTGTGACCTCTTGGATGAGTCGTCTGCGCTCTTGGGGTAATTTTGGCGGCTGGCCACTCCTGGGAAGGTTCACCACTGTTCCATGTCGCCTGCATTTGTGGATAATGGCTCTCACTGTGGTTCGTGGATTCCCAAAGCTTTGGAAATGGCTTTATAACCCTTTCCAGACTGATAGATCTCAATTACTTTCTTTCTCAATTGTTCCTGAATTTCTTTGGGTCTCGTGATGTGTAGCTTTTAAGGATCTTCTGGTGGACCTTACTGTGTCAAGCAGCTCCTATTTAAGTGATGCCTTGATTGTGAACAGGTGTGGCAATAATCAGGCCTGGGTGTGGCTAGAGAAATTGAACTCAGGTGTGGACAACCACAGTTATAGTATGTTTTAACAAGGGGGGCAATCACTTTTTCACACAGGGCCATGATGGTTTGGATTTTTTTTTCACCTTTAATAATAAACACCTTCATTTACAAATTGCATTTTGTGTTTACTTGTGTTGTCCTTGACTATTGTTTAAATTGGTTTGATGTTCCGAAACACTTAAGTGTGATAAACATGCAAAGGAACAGGAAATGAGGAAGGGGGCAAACACTTTTTCACACCACTGTATATATTTCATAATATATGATTGAACATAAATGTCAATATCCAGCAAATCAGACGAGTTGGCATGTAAAAGAATGATAGGCAAAAAAGACAGTCTGATGAGGGCATGAATAATTTTATAACATTTCTCATAAAATAGTGCATCCAGTCAAACAAAAGCACAATGGTACATGAACATGTTTTCCACAGTTGAATGCCTTTGACACACAAACATTAAAAATAAAATACTAAAAGTTTAGGTGCAGAAATACAGTAGCAAGATGCCTACTACCTCAATCAGATACCATCCAACATTATTCAAGTAAGGTGTTCATCTATAAATCTTAACATTGTACTCACTACCATCACTTTTCCAATAAAATTAACACATGCGGCACCAAAAGACAATTAACAACTTTATGCACTTTTTCTGAGAAATAAAATGAGCAAAAATAGAGACAAGGATACTGAAATAATAGACATGCTCCTAAAAATACATTTATGATCTCATCAAACAACAAACTGTATTCTGAAAATCTAGAACATACTTTAAACAACTGCACCCCCTTAACATGATATGAAAACTATACTTAGCAAATACAAGATATTGCTCAAAATAGAGAATACAGCATTCTCAAAATATACATGAGCAAGCATTAAATGTTGTTTACTACCAAAGGGCAATAAAGAAGACAAATATGAACAAAATAGCAAAAAAAAAAAATGATTGCCTAAATTCAACAGAGAAAAAGCCCTTATATACACGTCACATTACAAAAATACATATAGTCATTACAAAACATTCATTATTCATGTCAAAATATACATTCTTTAATGTATATTAGTACCATATTACTGTAGGTCCCAAACAAACTTTAAATTACACATTGCTGGCAACAGAATAGCAGGAACCACTTCCAAAACACTAATGTTTATAGCTTAATCAAATTTGTCATGTCTAGGCCTTAACTGTAAATTAGGATTTTACTGTAGGTAAGCATTTAAAAAGAACTGTCTTCTTCAGGACATATGTCCAAATAATTTACTAAACTTCACATATTAAATAAATAACCCTCTTTGAAACTAATACAATTTAAATATTACATCTTTCATAACAGACCGAAAAGTCAGCTGTTATCCTAAAACCTTCTAAAGGAAATGTAGTAAATGCAATGCAAAATATTATTTTGCAGATAAATACTTATTGTGACACATTTTGTGCACTGAAGTTGTTAAGTTTCTTATTATTTAATGTATGATTATTGTAATTGTTTTACTTGAACAAGTGGGCATTTTTTAGCTTTCTATCTGCCCTGCTCCCTTTAATGCTATTATTTTTCACGCGACAACTCTTTTTAACCCCAGCCATTGCACCACTGCCCCCAATCTCTGTCTGCCGCCCTTCTTTTTGCTCTCTCTTCCCTGAAAGAAAGGGGGTCTCGTTCTATTAGCAGCACCGACACGCTTATCAAGTGCACTTCTCGTTCCCACAGGTGGACCTTTGTGACTCTCTGCTTCAGCTGCCCTCCCATTGTTCCCTTTCCAGGCTGAAGGCTGTCTTTTGCTCTTCATACTCAGCTCCTAGAAACCTTTTGCAGACTTCCATCAGCCTCCATTTGTTTTTGGTGGCTTTTGGACTTACAGGATAAGAAGATCTACCCATGGCTTTGTTCTCCAAGGCTGAAGCCCTACTTTCACTACTGCTTCTTTTGTGCGTGATGCTGGGTGAAGTTTTGCGCTCCAGCAGTGGGCTGAGGCGGGAATGGCGCTGGTAGGTATATGAATTACAGCTCCCATTGCACAATGGGTAGCGTGCATGGCAGTAGAGGCAGCAAGGATAGCTGGCATGATGATGGGCTGCCCAGGGATGATAGGAGAGTAAAAGGAAAGGGGCGCTGACTCTGGCGCATGCTTTTGGGGGAGCTGAGGCGAGTAGGAGGTGCAGTGTGAGGTCGAGAAAGGCTGGCTATTTGTGGACCATTAGGGGCACGACCTCCAATACGTACATTGGCTGCCGTGGATTGGCTGCTCTCATTCTGAATGGTCTGGACCTGGTGCCACTCTAGCTGCAGCAGACGTTCCAGGAACATCTCAAGCTGGCCAACCGGTTTGGGACGTGGTGCACGTTTCCCCTCTGTGTTCAAGAAGACGGCAAGTTGCCTCAGGCTCCAGGTGTTGAAAGGTGGAGGTAGGAAATCAGGATAATTGTAGCTATCCCTTTCTGTTTGTACTGTCCTTGGGCCTGGGATATCTGGATGCAGGTCCACTGAGTCAACGTTTTCCCGCTCGGAGATTGAGCTGAGGAGGGGTGCATGGAGAAAGCGCCAGGGAGCCTCTCTGAATCAGACAGGTCACTGGCACTGTCCGTGTCATCCTCTTTTGTGTTCCAGGAGGCGCAATGACTCAAGGTCTCGGACATTTGCAGGCAAGCGGAACTGATGAGGAGCCAGCGGAAGTGATAAAGCACGCCGGCTCTTTTCTCGGGCTGCATAGCTCTGCTCCACTTCAGTGCAGCATGGGGACTGGTGCTGCACCTTCTGCCTCTTCTCTTCCCACTCTGATGGAGATGACTTGGACCTTGGATGCCTTATATCAGCTTCAAACTGTGTGCTGTAAACATACAGAGCACATCAGAGGTTTGGGGGTGGGTTGGGGGGGGACAAACAGTGGTATACAAAATAGCTAAATACATTGGCACATTAAAAGGTACAAACTCACTGTAGCATCTTGTACATGCCAGCGTTAGGACTCTTGACGTGCTTTGTTTGGTTCCTGTGTTGGCCCTTCTGACAAATCACAATAACGGTCAAATAATTCTGTTATATTTACACATTCTCCATGTATACAAAAAGACAAACTTACAGTTTCAGCTGTGGGCAAGGGCTCTTGTCCTGGCCTGAAATGACATTCTTATCGCCAAGCTTGTTTTTTTCTGAGGTTTCTGGTTCTGACTGACTTTGCCGCCTGTTTTGTTGTTGCTGAAAATACAAACAAAACATCAAAACATGGTCTATTGTATATATGCAGACTATGGTCTCCGTAGTTCCCCCTAAAGACTCATACCTGGTAACGATCTCAGTATTTTCTGAATTTTTCACTCGTATCTTCTCTTTAACTGGCACCCTCTTCAGTATCGTCGATGTTGTCCTTTCTTGTAAAATGGGTCCCATTGCAACAAATCCGCCAGTGCTAATGTTGCCAAGAAATGTCCCATTTAAACCAGCCGACTCGCCTTGCTCTGTCCATTGAATGTCACGATGTTGTAATCACTGCACGCCTGGAAACGGTAAAGAGCTGTGAATAACAGCAGGTTACTGAAGGTCCGATAATTCGCAGATATTTCTGTAAATAGCTTTCCGCGATGTTTGTTAGTAAAATCTACCTCCCAGGCGACATCCTGACACCAACAGCCGAGCTTAAGTGCAGGTGACAACACGCGTCGTATGAAACCTATGGTTCCTTTATTAACCTGTCAGCTATCACTGAAGGCTTTTTTCAGTCTTGTTTACCTTCTCCGTGTGTGTTCAGTGCTGCTGTGACGCTATGCATGACGGGAAATGAAGTGCGCCATGAAATTAAATCTAGTGGTTGGATATTTAGCTGGAGACTATGACACCTCTTCGTACAGTTAATGCAAGCACGAAGCTCATTATACTCTCATAATTTAGCCAGTAAAAGTGGTTCGAGGTAGTGTTTACAAACGCTACATAGCTCTTTGTTGTAAGTAACTTCATTACCCACAAAGGAGTGATGCAGCTGTCACGCATCCTCAGTGTGTGTATGTGTGTTAGTGACGGTAATTCGACTCTTCACCGAGTCGGATCGTTCTGTCAGTTCACTAATAAGAGCCGACTCTTTCAGCTCCTAAACCGCTCATTGGCATGAGTGTGTGTTCGTTGTTTTTTTTTTTCTGACTCGATCAAAATTTGACCAGTGACTGTTCATCTTATGTCTGAAATTGTTCATGGAATCTTACGCTAACATTTGATAAACAAAATGACATTGTATATTGTATCTTATAAAATATATTTGACAATTATAACCAGTCGCCTACGCTACGCATGTGATTTAGTAGGTAGGCTAAATACATCTTAAACATGCAGCTGTCGTACACAGCTGACATACACGTAAAAGTTCACATGAGGGGGGAAAAAAGCAAAGAGAAAAAAAATGCGGAAACCGATTCATATGCGAGTCGGCTCCAAAGAGCCGGTTCAAAGAACCAACTCGCTCCCGAAACACACCTCTTTAGTCTGTACCCGTTTGGCACTACACTACTGCAGGCTTTACGCAGTTTGTGAGAGCAATGTCTCAGGCTTAGGTTGTGCAGTTTAACCTATATGACCGTCATTCTTTTGCCAACGATGTAATGTATAAACACTACTGGAGGAGCTGCAGGTGAAAGAAATAGCAAAACACATCGGATCGGAAGTTTATGGTGAGACGATATGATTATGACGCACAAACTTCTTCCCGGTGACATTTCAAAGATATGTGGAGTTACTGAACTAGAGATAAAGCTGAAAATGGCATTGCACCTGATTTTTTTTTTTTCTTTCTCAGGCTTATACACTTAAGTGCCACAACAAACTGCTTTACGTGAATTTGGCATTGATTTAATGTCATTGTCCTCACTGAGAAATGAAACTGCAAGTCAAGTAATGTGTTTTATTTACCTCCAGGTGTAGTAAAGCTTTGTCGTACACTGGATATGGCTTGTTCTACCACACACAGCCAGGAAAATACATCCTCAGGAGAATCAGATGATGAGCTATTTTTTGTTGGGGTGTCAGATATCTCAAAGCAAGTGTCCCCTCTGAGCCATAGAGACAAAGCATGGTCAAACCCCAAAAGAGAGAGAAAGCCTGTGAAAATTCGTCCACCTAGTCCCACATCGCCACAACAGAGACCAGCAGGCCGTAGTTTCTCCTGTGAACCCCCTCCCAAGCCCATCATCCAGAGACGGGCCCAGTCTCTACCGTCACCTTCAGAAAGGCGGCGGATCGGTGGTAGATTTGGGGTCAGATTTGTGGACTCACTGGGAATGGACCTAGAAAATGTTAAGGTTTTCAGAAGTGGAGAAGACCCGTTTATACCGGAACACGTTTTGTTTAGACTTTTGATGAACGCAGAGCTAGCAGCCAATAAGAGCTTGGAGATTTCCCTACCCTATTTGAAACCTGTGTTCCCTGAGCAACCTGGTGACTGTTCAAATTTCCTGGAACGTTTGTGTAACCAGCAAGTGTGCTTGGAACGCGTTTTATGCTACGAGTCTGGCATCATTGGGATTGTCCAAGTAGTCAACCTGGCCTTTGAGAAAGAGGTTATCACTCGTTACTCTTTCACAAACTGGAAGAGCTGTGCTGAGACCAAGGCTTGCTGGTTTGCCAATAAATACTTGGAAGGCCATTCCTGTGGATGTAGCTGTGACAGTTTCCGGTTCCATCTCCCAGTTCCGCCGTTCATCCTACACCCTGGAGCTGTGCTGGAGTTTGCAGTCTGCTATAAAGTGCAGGGCACTCAGTTTTGGGACAACAATGAGGGACAAAATTACAAGTTAGTTTGCCAGAGCTACAAAATCCCTGTGCCCAAGGAATGTGAAGATAGCATGATACATTTTGTGTGAGCGTTCTGAATCAGTGTATGTACAGTATATGCTCAGTGGCCACTTTATTCACTACATCTGCCTTTTTATTTGGTAAACTTATATACTGTAGATGCACTTTGTAGGTATACATTTAGTGAATGTAGCTCATCTTTTGTCATTCACAATTTGCTAATCAGCTTTTCATCAGTGTAAAGGGACTGTCACAAGAAGGATAAAATATTATTTGGGTGGTGGACCATTCTCAGCACATTAATGACACTAACATGATCGTGGCATGGTTTTGTTTTTGTGTGTGTGTGTGTGTGTGTGTGTGTGTGGTAGGTATTGGTAGGCGTGTCTCAGGCACTGGAGTGTTGTTATGCACTAGGGTTAGGGTTAATTATGATTACTTAACCTAATAAAGTGGCCACTGAGTGTTTGTCTGCTATTCACCCGGCACGCTTTATTTGTATCAAAACCGAATAACAAATTGTTTGCAAAAGATCTGACATAGTCCTGGAATGAATTAGGACTCTGACATCCAAATAACTACCACAACTACTGATGAACCCTTACAGATACATCTGTGCCACCAGCTGGACTTTTGGTCACAGAGCACTATTGAGTAGGATGTCTTACAAAACATTACTGAATTATAAGCCTCTAAGTCACTATTTGCCAAATGCTCTTTTATCTGAAGTGCTTGAGTAATGGTTAGAAGTCGATAAATTACATTAAACTCACAATTTTGTAAACTAAGCAATAAATCCTTTATTCCATTCCACTCTTTTGTTTTTCTTGGTGCAATACATGTGAGCATTTTGTTTGAACAAATCTTTAAAGTGAACTGAACCGGATCACATGGGTTAAACGACTCGTTCAGGACGTTTGGTCATCCTTTTTATACACAGTTGTAACACTCAGTAACTACGTCAAATGAGTATTCATTAATAACAGGAAACAGTCCTCAAATTATAGGTTCATTACATTGGTAGATTTTGCTGGGGGGACTGACGACGACAACCATGGGTCTGCCTTCTGGGGGGGCCCCTACTGATCATGAAGGGTTTTTTTTTTTGCAAATTTATTTTCTTTTTTAGTAAGAAAACATAGATCAAATGTCCATTCCAAATCATTTTATTACAAAATTGGTTTAAAAAAATCATTAACGTCAGAGCTACTAAATTATGTGTTGCAATGTGTTTACATGTATGTCATTTCCCTTTAGAATAGCAACAGGCAGAGAGACTTTTAGCCATCTGAAACTGACCAAAAGTTACTTGCGGTTGAGCATGGGTGAGTCGCAGCCCTCAAATTTAGCACTGCTCTGCATCAAAAGAGAAATTGACATTGACAAGGTAATTGCAATATTTTCCAAAGAAAAGATGAGCAAGATGAAGCTTTAAATAGCCTAAATGTCGTTTGTTGTGTAGCCTATAACCTGGTTCAGTAATGCATTGTTCTCATTTGAAAAACTTTCCTCCCCTTTGAACTTGTTTAATGAATTCGTTCAGTTGCTCGTTTTTCTTAATCAGACTGTCTGATTATTTAGGTCAGATAACATAACAGGTTGGAGCTGTCAATGGATTTTTAAGTTATCTGTTTATTTGTAGTTGGTAATACGGCACTGTTGTGTTTTGGTCTAATGTAGGCCTAATTGTTGCTGAACGCCTTTACTCTTTTTTTGGAAATATTTTGATCCTAAATGGAATGTATTTTTTCTAAACAATAAAAACCCGATACTGCCTGTTTGTGTGTACTACATGTGTGATTTGAAAGATTACTGAACACAATACCTAAGCCTAGCCTACACTGTTTTGGTTTGCTGATCCAGATTGTTGAATAGATACATGCGTGACCATTCATGTTTGAGGTTGCATTTTTATATTATTTTTACAAGATATTAATAATAATAAGGTGGTCCTGAACATTTCTTGCCCCCCAAAGACAAAACCTTTGCTCTGCCCTGGTACATTTGACTGTTACAGTATAATCAAGTATGTTGTCACAACAGTCCATATTAAGGATATGCCTTCTTCTTATCCTCACACAGCTGTTGTGCTTTATAAAACTATGCAAACTAAGGATATATTTATATTATAGTAAAACATTTGTTTTAGAAAGTCTTTCAGCGCTTCCATTATTTAATATTATTTATTATATTTATAACATTTATAGCAAAAAAAAGACCCATAGGATTACCCAAATTGCTATATATTATATTATAGGATTACCCAAAGCGCTATATATTATAGGATTACCCAAAGCGCTATATATTATATTATAGGATTACCCAAAGCGCTATATATTATATTATAGGATTAGACAAAGCGCTATATATTATATTATAGGATTAGACAAAGCGCTATATATTATATTATAGGATTAGACAAAGCGCTATATATTATATTATAGGATTACCCAAAGTACTATATATTATATTATAGGATTAGACAAAGTGCTATATATTATATTATAGGATTACCTAAAAGCGCTATATATTATATTATAGTATTAGACAAAGCGCTATATATTGTATTATACTATTACCCAAAGCGCTATATATTATATTATAGGATTAGACAAAGCGCTATATATTATATTATAGGATTAGACAAAGCGCTATATATTATATTATAGGATTAGACAAAGCGCTATATATTATATTATAGGATTACCCAAAGTACTATATATTATATTATAGGATTAGACAAAGTGCTATATATTATATTATAGGATTACCTAAAGCGCTATATATTATATTATAGTATTAGACAAAGCGCTATATATTGTATTATACTATTACCCAAAGCGCTATATATTATATTATAGGATTAGACAAAGCGATATAATCCTATAGGATTATTCAAAGTGATATATAATATATTATAGGATTACCCAAAGTGCTATATATTATATTATAGGATTAGACAAAGCGCTATATATTATATTATAGGATTACCCAAAGTACTATATATTATATTATAGGATTAGACAAAGTGCTATATATTATATTATAGGATTACCCAAAGCGCTATATATTATATTATAGTATTAGACAAAGCGCTATATATTGTATTATAGGATTAGACAAAGCGCTATATATTATATTATAGGATTAGACAAAGCACTATATATTATATTATAGGATTAGACAAAGCGCTATACAGTGCCTTGCGAAAGTATTCGGCCCCCTTGAACTTTTCAACCTTTTGCCACATTTCAGGTTTCAAACATAAAGATACAAAATTTTTATTTTTTGTGAAGAATCACCAACAAGTGGGACACAATTGTGAAGTGGAACGAAGAAAGCCATTTCTCAAAGATATCCATAAAAAGTCTCGTCTAAAGTTTGCCACAAGCCACCTGGGAGACACACCAAACGTTGAGAAATGGCTTTCTTCTTGCCACTCTTCCATAAAGGCCAGATTTGTGCAGTATACGACTGATTGTTGTCCTATGGACAGACTCTCCCACCTCAGCTGTAGTTCTCTGCAGTTCATCCAGAGTGATCACGGGCATCTTGGCTTTGTCTCTGATCAGTCTTCTCCTTGTCTGAGCTGAAAGTTAAGAGGGACGGCCAGGTCTTGGTAGATTTGCAGTGGTCTGATACTCCTTCCATTTCAAAATGATCGCTTGCACAGTGCTCCTTGGAATATTTAAAGCTTGGGAAATCTTTTTGTATCCAAATCCGGCTTTAAACTTCTCCACAACAGTATTACGGACCTGCCTGGTGTGTTCCTTGGTCTTCATGATGCTCTGCGCTTTCAACAGAACCCTGAGACTATCACAGAGCATGTGCATTTATACAGAGACTTGATTACACACAGGTGGATTCTATTTATCACCATCAGTCATTTAGGACAACATTGGATGATTCAGAGATCCTCTCTGAACTTCTGGAGTGAGTTTGCTGCACTGAAAGTAAAGGAGACGAATAATTTTGCACGCACTACTTTTCAGTTTTTAATTTGCTAAAAAGTTTAAAATATCCAATAGATTTCGTTCCACTTCACAATTGTGTCCCACTTGTTGGTGATTCTTCACAAAAATTTAAATTTTATATCTTTATGTTTGAAGCCTGAAATGTGGCAAAAGGTTGAAAAGTTCAAGGAAGCCGAATACTTTCGCAAGGCACTGTATATTATATTATAGGATTACCCAAAGTGCTATATATTATATTATAGGATTACGCAAAGCGCTATATATTATATTATAGGATTAGACAAAGCGCTATATATTATATTATAGGATTAGACAAAGCGCTACATATTATATTATAGGATTAGGCAAAGTGCTATATATTATATTATAGGATTACCCAAAGCGCTATATATTATATTATATTATAATATTACCCAAAGCGCTATATATTATATTATAATATTACCCAAAGCGCTATATATTATATTATAATATTACCCAAAGCGCTATATATTATATTATAATATTACCCAAAGCGCTATATATTATATTATAGGATTAGACAAAGCGCTATATATTATATTATAGGATTAGACAAAGCTCTATATATTGTATTATAGGATTAGACAAAGCGGTATATATTATATTATAGGATTACCCAAAGCGCTATATATTATATTATAGGATTACCCAAAGCGCTATATATTATATTATAGGATTAGGCAAAGTGCTATATATTATATTATAGGATTACCCAAAGCGCTATATATTATATTATAGGATTAGGCAAAGTGCTATATATTATATTATAGAATTACCCAAAGCGCTATATATTATATTATATTATATTATATTATATTATATTATATTATATTATATTATATTATATTATATTATATTATATTATAATATAATATTACCCAAAGCGCTATATATTATATTATAATATTACCCAAAGCGCTATATATTATATTATAGGATTAGACAAAGCGCTATATATTATATTATAGGATTAGACAAAGCGCTACATATTATATTATAGGATTACCCAAAGTACTATATATTATATTATAGGATTAGACAAAGCGGTATATATTATATTATAGGATTACCCAAAGCGCTATATATTATATTATAGGATTAGGCAAAGTGCTATATATTATATTATAGGATTACCCAAAGCGCTATATATTATATTATAGGATTAGGCAAAGTGCTATATATTATATATATATTATATTATATTATAGGATTACCCAAAGCGCTATATTATATTATAGGATTAGGCAAAGTGCTATATATTATATATATATTATATTATATTATATTATAGGATTACCCAAAGCGCTATATATTATATCATATTATATTATATTATAATATTACCCAAAGCGCTATATATTATATTATAGGATTAGACAAAGCGCTATATATTATAAGTTATAGGATTAGACAAAGCGGTATATATTATATTATAGGATTACCCAAAGCGCTATATATTATATTATAGGATTAGGCAAAGTGCTATATATTATATTATAGGATTACCCAAAGCGCTATATATTATATTATAGGATTAGGCAAATGCTATATATTATATTATATTATATTATATTATATTATATTATATTATATTATATTATATTATATTATATTATATTATATTATATTATATTATATTATAGGATTACCCAAAGCGCTATATGTTATATTATAGGATTACCCAAAGCGCTATATATTATATTATAATATTACCCAAAGCGTTATATGTTATATTATAGGATTAGACAAAGCGATATATTATAATCCTACAGGATTATTCAAAGTTATATATAATATATTATAGGATTACGCAAAGCGCTATATATTATATTATAATCCTATAGGATTACCCAAAACTCTTTCCTTCTCGAACCTGAACGAGTCACTTGGAAAAAGAATCGAATCTTTTCTTTTCACTCAAACGGCTCATGTTTAAAAAAAAAATTAAATAATAATTGTCGTTGCCGTGCGCGTGAGTTTTTTTTCCCGCTCAGTGCTTGTGGAGAGAAACAGGCGCTTTAAAACAAGTGCTCCTGAACTTAGTTTAACCTCTCAATATTCGCTTCTGTTCTTCTTAATGTTTATTCATGTATTTGTTGAAGTATTTGAAATAGATATCTAGGAGGATTCCGGGTTTACTTTAAGAGCTGGGTAACGTTCACGCGCCTGTCAGTGCTGAGGTAAGAAGTAACGTATGTTGATGAGCTAACGGAGCTATCAGATTTGACCTAACTACAGCTATTCAAATCCTGAGGAATCCGTTACGGTTGTGTTAGTAAAGAAAGCTTTATCTTGACTTGGTCCAGCAGTTATTAGATAAAAGACAATAACTAGAACAACCGATGTGGCTATCCTTTAGCTAGCTAGAAAACGAACAATATCAAGCTAACGTTTAGCTAAGGGTAATGTGTAGTGTTAATATTAATATATGGTAATACATGGTAATATATCCCTGGACAGTCCGAGGTGAACTACAGTGCTGCCCGAAAGTTTGTGAACCCTTTAGCATGGTCTATATTTCTGCAGAAATACGACCTAAAACAACATCAGATTTTCACACAAGTCCTAAATGATGATAATCAAATGGGACAAAAATATTATACTTGGTCATTTATTTGTAGAGGAAAATGATCTAATATTAGATACATGTGAGTGGCAAAAGTGTGTGAATCTCTCGGATTAGAAGATTCATTTGAAGGTGAAATTAGAGTCAGGTGATTTCAATCAGTGCAAACATAATCAGGTGAGCGTGAGCGATCAGATTTATTTAAAGAACAGGGATCTATCAAAGTCCAATCTTCACAACATGTGTATCATGGCATGAACAAAGGAGATTTCTGAGGACCTTAGAGAGTTGTTGAAGCTCATCAGGCTGGAATAGGTTACAAAACCCTCTCTAAAGAGTTTGGACTCCACCAATCCACAGTCCAATCCAAGACCATTGTTATCCTCCTCAGGAGGTCGACCAACTAAGATCATTTCAAGAGCAAGACGTGTAAGCGTGCGATATCGTACAGAAACCCCGGGTGACTTATAATCAACTAAAGACGTCTCTCACATTGGCTAACGTTAATGAGTCCACCATCAGGAGAACACTGAACAGTTATCTGTTTACATGTTATCGGTCTGCATGGCAGGGTTTCAAGGAGAAAGCTGCTCTCCAAAAACAACATTACTGCCCTTCTGCAGTTTGGTAAAAATCACGTGGACAAACCAGACGGCTGTTGGAAAAATGTGTTGTGGATGGATAATACCAAAATATAACATTTTGTTTTAAATGAGAAGTGTTATTTTTCGGAGAATTATAACCCTGCATTCCAACATAAGAACCTGTGAAACATGGTGTTGGTAGTATTATGTTTTGGGCCTGTTTTGCTGCATCTGGGCCTGGATGACTTTCCATCATTGATGGAACATTGAATTCTGAATTATTCCAGCACATTATAAAGGATGTCCGGACATCTGGCCATGAAACGAATCTCAAGAGAAAGTGGGGCATGCAGCACGACAATGACTTTAAGCACACAAGTCGTTCTATCAAATAAACTTTATGTTTTGGAATGATCAAGTCAAAGTCCTGACCATAATTTTGGTCAAAAAAAACCAGACAGAACATCATTTGTGTACTCTGTGTATTTCATTGCTTTTCAAATAGAAGGTGCATAAATGGAAAAACTCTGCAGTCTCTCTGCCTCTGTATTTTCTTTTTGCTGGAGAGAGGTGGAGCTTAGCCTGCTTTTTACCTGGCTGTCAGTGTAGAACAGTGTTGCCAACCTAGCGACTTTTCAGACCACTTTAGCGACTTAAAAAACAAAACAAAAAAACACCAAAAAGTGCCTAGTGACAAATCTAGAGACTTTTAGGACAAACCTTAGCGACTTTCCAACTTTCGCCAGTACTGTCCTGCAATTGTGAGGTCTTACTTTCCCGCTGCACTCTCACCTCTCTCTGCGTCTGCTCTGTTTAGTGAGGGGCTGAGAGCCGGAGATTTAACAATGTCATGGATAACGAGACGTGCCCTTCATCCCAATCTACATCATTCACATGCGAATGTTTTTAGAACGTAAGATGAATGTAATGCAGCATGATTTACATGTAAAATAGTTCATGTTATTACAGCCTAGTTCTCTTGTTTAAAGTAGTTATAGTGTTCAGAAACATTTTATATCATTCATGTTCTACACCTGTCCGTTATAGAGTTTTAGAAAAGTATTTTTTTTTAAATCACAAGTTAAGAAAAGTCATTAAAAAAGTGAAAAAAAGTCTAGCTATCAAAAAAAAAAAAAAAAAAAAAAAAAAAAAAAAAATATATATATATATATATATATATATATAATATATATATATATATATATATATATATATATATATATAAAACAAGAGAGAGAGATTTATAGATAGAGGGATGGGTGGATAGATTTATATAGAAAATATGGGAAGGCATGCTACATGATGGGGGGGGGGCTTTAGTTACAAAAGGTTGAGAACCTCTGTTTTAGGTCATATTTATGCTGATGTATAGAAAATTCTAAACGGTTCACAAACTTTCAACCACCACTGTATCTTATTAGCTTAGGTTATGGAAATAGCTGTTCTTAAAGCAGTGAGACTCACTGGAGAACTAAAGAATGGGGGAAAGCAAATCAGAAATGCATTAGTTGCTTAGACTGTGATTTTGATTTATTGATTTTTTTTTAGGTTTATAAAATTCATGGTCTGCTTGTGAATATGCTCATTGAATAAGCAATACTTCTTGGTAACATCCAGATGTGATGGCACCTCATCAGGATATACAGGTGAGCATTTATATAATTCAATAAAAAAACATTTTTGTGCAAAAAAAAAACTTGTTAGAAAATTAAAGGAGGCATTTGGACAAAAAAACAAACAAACTCCCTAATAATATTATAAAAAACCTCAGAGGCACCTGATCCACATAAATAACTTAAATAACATAAATAACAAATCTGAGAAGTGACAGATCCTGTTCCAGAATGGCACAAATAAAATACTGCAGATGGGTACAAAAAGTAGAAAATACAATAATATGTGAATAAAATAATAATTGTAGGCAGGATCTGATAGACTTCCTTCAGGAGTGGATCAGAATGAGTATAAAACCGTTTTGCGTGCATGTGCACACACACATCTAGTGTGAAGTACAGGGAAGCCTCACAATAACTTCTTTTTCTAAAGGAATATATTAATTAAAATATATATTTTTTTAAACAGCCGAATGTTTTTTAGCAATTCGTAAGAGAAACAGCTCCACAAACATCTACCATCTTTCAAACGTTGTCTTTCTCAGCGATACACATTATCAGCAAGTGCTGCCTGTCCTGTTCTTGCTGGCAGTGTTAGCCCAAACAGTCTTCTCCATCATTTTCAGATCATACTTTTCTTTTGTATATGCGAATGCATATAAATGTGTAAACTTTAAAAACATGTGCATCATTCAGGTGGAGGAACTGGTAGACCAGGCTTTGAAACACAACTTCAGGGCTTTGGAGGAGTTTTTACTAAATGAGACCAGAGAAGGGGTTACTTCAAAATGCTCCAACCAGTTCATGTCAAAACTGGACAAACTAATTAACAGGGTGAGTTTCAACTATTCTGTATATATACACTCAGTAAAAAAATAAACGTCCCTTTTTCAGGAGACTGTATTTTAAAGATAATTTTGTAAAAATCCAAATAAGCTTTACAGATCTTTCTCGGAAAGGGTTTAAACAATGTATTTCATGCTTGTTCAATGAACCACATACAATTATTGCACATGCACCTGTGGAACAGTCCTTAAAACACTAACAGTTTACAGGCAGTAGGCAATTAAGGTCACAGTTACAATAACTTATCACACTAAACAGACTTTTCTACTGACTCTGAAAAACAGCAGAAGGAAGATGCTAGAGTGTCTTCTCACCTGCGTGAACATGCCATAGGCCTGCTGCAGGGAGGCATGAGTACTGCAGATGTGGCCAGAGCAATAAACTTCAATGGCCGTAATGTAAGGCGCCTAAGACACTGCTACAGGGAGACAGGGAAGACAGCTGATCATCCATGTAGTGGAAAATGACATGTAGCCATGTGTCCCCCCAGACGTTTAATCTTTTGATCTTTTGTTAAAAATTTACAAACATTCTCTCCTCTCATGGAGATAATGAAAATGAGTCTTTATTGGTCACATATACAGTAGAGCACAGTGAAATTGTTTTCTTTACATACCCCAGCCTGTCAGGAAGCTGGGGTCATAGCGCAGGGTCAGCCATGATATCAAACAATTGCAAACAAAACCCAGGTTTATCAAAAAAATCTTGGCACCCTTTTAGTCAAAACGTTGTGCTACCTCCCTTTGCCAAGATAACAGCTGATGATGCCTGATGAGAATACACGGCCAGGGATCTGAGACCATTCCTCCATAAAGAATCTCTCCAACTCCTTCAAGTTTTGAGGTCAATGCTGGTGGACTCTGGTCTTCAGTTCACCCCACAGGTTTTCTGTGGGTTTCAAGTCAGGGGACTGGGATGGCCATGGCAGGACCTTGCTTTTGTGTTCAGCAAACCATTTTTGTGTTGATTTTGATGAATGTTTTGGATCATTGTCCTGCTGGAAGATCCAACCATGGACCATTTTAAGCTTTCTGGTAGAGGCAATCAGGCTTTCATTTAATATCTATTGATATTTGATAGTCCACAGTGCCATGTATCTTAACAAAATGTCCAGGTCCTCTGGCAGAAAAACAACCCCAAAACATTAAAGAGCCACCAGCATCTGAAACTCGAGAAAATAAGATATACGATGAATGGTTGTACAGATAAGTTTTTTCATAAATGGCATCCCTTTATTGCATACTTTATGGAGTTACAGAGACTACCCACTTAAAGGTTGGTGCCTGTTGTTGAATTTTATAATATCTTTATAACCAGCGAGAGTCAATGGGTAGCCATGATGAGCCGGAGGGGTGGGTTGTGGGTTAAATTTTGTTTTCCTTTGTATAAAAAGAAAAAAACCTGTGAATATTTACTGCTGTTGCTCAATTTGTTTTTATTTTTGGGAAATGGTGGGGAGGACAGTACAGAAAAGGCGATTTAGAAAGAGCCACCAGCATATGGTGTCCACCTCTCTGTGTGCAAAACCACCTCTGGTGTTTATTGCCAAAAAGCTTTATTTTGGTTTCATCTGACCATAGAACCCGATCCCATTTGAAGTTCCAGTAATGTCTGACAAACTGAAGACACTTGAATTTGTTTTTGGATGAGAGTAGAGGCTTTTTTTTCTTGAAACCCTTCCGAAAAACTTGTGATGTGAGTGACTTCAGATTGTAGTTTTGGAGAACTTCTGACCCCAAGACACAACTAACCTCTGCAATTCTCTAGCTGTAAATCATAAAACCTTTTGTATCAGACCACTACAATTAGGTGAGCAAAAGTATAGAAACAGATAGACTTGTAGTAAATTAAAGTAAATAACACTTAATATTTGTTTGAACATTCCTTGCTTGCAAATTACTTCATCAAACCTGTGACCCCTTGACATCACTAAATTGTTGGTTTCTTCTTTTGTAATGCTTTTACCGCAGTCTCTTTTAGTTGTTGTTTGTTTGGGAAGTTTCTCCCTTCAATCTCCTCTTCAGGAGGTGAAATGCTGCTCAATTGGGTTAAGGTCTGGTGATTTACTTAGCCAGTCTAAAACCTTCCACTTTTTCCCCTTTGTTAAGTTGGCAGTGTGTTTTGGACCATTGTCTTGCTGCATGATAAAGTTCCTCCTGATTAATTTAAATTGGCAGACAGAATGTTCCTTTAAAGTTCTGCATTCATTCCACTACTACCATTATGAGTTCCATCATCTATCAAGATTAGTGAGAGTAATCTTGGTTCCAGAACTTTTGTGGCTCATCTGTGTATTTCTTAGCAAATTCCAATCTGGGTTTAAGATTTTTACTGTTGTTGAGTGGTTTGTGTCTTGTGGTATGGCCTCTAAATTTATGCTCTTGAAGTTTTCTTCGAATAGTGGATTGTGATACCTTCACCCCTGCCCTGTGAACATTGTTGGTGAACTCAATGTCTGGGTTTTGTTTTGATTTTTGTTTTTTATTTGTGTGTGTGTGTGTGTGTGGGGGGGGGGTCTTCACTGTTCTCACAATGTTTCTGTCATCAGCTGTTGTCGTTTTCTTTGGCTGACCCATTCAGTGTCTGTTGCTCAGTACACCAATGGTTTCTTCTTTTTCAGGACATTCCAAATTGTTGTATTGACTAAACCCAATGTTTGTGCAATGCCTCTGATTGATTTTCCCTCTTTCTCAGCTTCAAAATGGCTTGCTTTTCTCACATAGACAACTCTCTGATCTTCATGTTGGTTTATCCTTTTTAACAACATGTGAAACTGACAGCTAAAACCAAGAGTAGATGTTCAGAGCTATTTATTGCTTAAACAATCAATCTAACAGGACACCTTGGTAACACAAAACACCTGACCATCACATGTTTCAATATTTTTGCTTGCCTACAAATTGGGTGGTCTTATACAAAATGTTCTGTTGTTAACACATCTACATATGAATAAAATGAAATAAAAGCTGAAATTCTAAACTCTCTTCTCATATTCATCTTTTGATCTAAAACCCAAATGTTACTAATGTTACAAAATATTACTTTTCATGTACTTATGCTCTATGTAGGAACTGGACCAGCAGAATGTGAAGAATGCTTCTGTGGTATTTACCATCTTTCACAATTGAGAAGACACTGACTGTGTTTCCAGGGGGTGGTGGTATATCACTGTTGGTGTCACAAGGACTTGTGAGAAAGATAAGTACACATATGGTGGTATTATTTCTGTTTTATTTGGCTGCTCAAAAAAGTGTCTATCTTGTTATGACCAATGGCCATAGACAGTCAATGACTTAACTTATGCACACAACTCAAACATGCTAGTCTTGAGTCTTATGGAAAGGGAAAATAGGAGGAAAAAGTTCAGAAAGCAGTTAACATGAACCAAATGCAAGTGTGTGGTAAAATTAAACAGACAGTTATTTAATATTATATATTGAATCTAAAATCTGAATGATTCTGATGAACATTTATACAGCAATGTTTTGCTATTAGGGGCTTAGTGGTTATACGTTGCGCCTCACACCTCCAGGGTCCGGGTTTGATTACCCCGGGGCCGTGTGTGCGGAGTTTGCATGCATGGTAGGTTGATTGTAAGCTTGGTAAATTGTTCATAGTGTATGAATGGGTGTGTGAGTGTGTGATTGTATGTGATTGTGCCCTGTGATGGACTGGCACCCTGTCCAGGGTGTACCCCACCTTGTGCCCGATGCTTCCTGTGATAGGCTCCAGGTTCCCCGCGACCCTGAAGCAGGAATAAGCGGTTGAAGATGGATGGATGGATGTTTTGCTATTTTTAACAATCCTATCAAATTCCCAGTTACTAAACAAGTTACTGACAATGAAATTGATGAAAGAATTGGGTGAGGAGTCATGGCTGTCCTTGTTTCTCTCTGATGTAGAATGTGCTTATCAAGTATCACGTTTACTAGTATTTCACCCACTAATGGCCTGTGAATTGCTAACAATAGTAGAACAGAAACCCTGCCATGACTTTTTAACCAGCCATTAATACTGCTTTCTAGAATCCTCTTACCTTTGAATGGACACACTGGACTCGTGACACCACAATATGATTGAAGTTTTATACTAAATAGCAATTATTTGGTTGAGGATATAAAGCTGTTGCAGTAGAAGAATGCCAGCATTTCAGTCATTTAAATTGCATTCGTTAGGAAATTGTAGTTATCACGGTGTATTACAGCAATGGTACTGGTGCAGTGTAAGAAGTATCTATAATAATGAATGTTGGTAGTGTTCCCAAACAAATTGGTGTGTTGAAATGAGTGATGATTGTGATGTCAGTTCAAATAAAACTTAATGATTCCCATTTAATCAAAAACCTGTGAAGTTCTTTGTCATATCATGCAGTTTAATTATGACTTGAAACTCTGTATGTTCACGTGGTACAGTGGTTTGAGAAAGCCAGAAAGTTATGGGTTGAAGCTGGACCAACGAGGAATGAGCTGCTTGTAAACTTAGCTGAAGACTTCTTTGAGGCATTGATGGTGAGCTAATGTGCTGCTCCCTGCTAAACGAATTACTCCAGACCTAACAGCAGTTCTTAAAGTAAACAGAATAACTATCCTTCCCAATTTCTTGTATGCTCCTTTAGGTCATACATGAAAGTTGTAAAGACGGTAAGTTTGTTTTCTTTTACATCCATCTTTATATATAATGAAGAAAACCTACATTAAAATTTTAAAAAGTTTCATATTGTACAAGGTACTTACCAAGTAACAGAATCCCTGCTCCATCTCATTGGCAAGTTGGCCTCTGATCCCAAAGTTAACATTCTAATCCAAAAAGAGGTAAGTCATACAATTCATTATGTTAGGCAATTGCATATTACATTGTACAAGTTGTAAATTGTGCTAGCTCTTCAATATTTGTCACCAGCAATATATTGCAGATTTTATACCCTGTTGCTTTGTCTAAGAAAAAAAATCAGTCAGTGCTTACAAAGGGGATATTTACTTATATATTTTCTTGATGACAGGCGGTGAGGAAACTGAATATGATCTTATTAAAGATCCCATTAAAACTGAAGAAAGAGAAAAAGATCTTGTCATCACAAGAGGCATCAAGCGTCATGTACAGAAGTTTTTTAACATTTAAATATGGTCTGATTCTAATATGGTCTGATTCATTTGACGTGTGTGAATAAATATTTATTTCTTTGCCTACAGGAATGATTTGGCTAGACGAATCCTTCAAGGAGGAGGTCAGTGATTGTTGATAAATGCATTATTAATATACTGTTGAGGTTTACATAGGCTAAAGTTATTCATTGCCATTTTTTCATTCCACACATTTCATGTTAACTTACATTTCCTTTGGGATGTTAATTAGGGCATACTTTGTTTACATGAGACATGGTTTTAAATTGATTAGTGACATATTTATTTCAGCTTTAATTCATTATATCAGTTGGTCACAAGTTTACGTACACCATCTCGAATACTGTCTGGAGGATTCCATAAATTGAACTTTTAGACGCTTCTAATTTGCCAATTGTCATAATCAGGAGTGAAATGGGAGTGCAATTTGAAGCACTGTTGAAGCTTAAGGTATTTTTGAATGCTTTGCTCTAGATATAGTCTTGCACTATTATGCCACTTTAAAAATGTTTTTATGTTAATATTTTCAGCTTTTAGTATTTGTCATTTTGTATTTACTTTTCGATACTGTATTTTTTTGAACAGGACCTAAACCTCACATTTTGTTTCCTAAAACAAATTTAGGAAAACACCCTAAACTAATTTTTTTTTTGTCAGATAAAATTTTTTTCAGTGCTATAAATGCCATAAGCAAGAAATTATTTACTGTTCAAACAGAGAAGGCACGGGCAGTTATTTAATGTCTCTTTTATAAAATGTAATCTGCAGAGATCTATAAACAAGTGAACGTTATTAAACAAATAAAATGTAATTGAATTCTCCATAATAGCCTGTTTTTACACTCAGTTGACATGCTAGTGGTATAAAAAATGTATTGTCCATATGGAGCTTGGTGTCAAATGTTTCAATGCTCTCATTTTTTCAGTCACAAAAGCTTCGTTCACTCACTCAGTAATGAACACAACTGAATGCAGAGACATAAAAGTACATTTCTGTGATTAAAGATGAACTCGTGTTTTAATGTGCATGTCTGGTACTGTGTAGATTATGATCTCCAGGTGGCTTTGATGGAGGCTCTGTGTAGAATGACTTCCCATGCCCAGCGGAGGGAACTGGCTGATCAGTGGTTCAGCATGGAATTCGTTGCCTGTGCATTCACCAAGATTCAGGACTCAGAGTTTGAGACTGTGAGTAATCATGTGCTAATGAAGGATTTTTATATTTATATATATATATATATATATATATATATATATATATATATATATATATATTGTAATGTCATTATAAACATCCTTCCTGTACAATGCAGTGTCTGTGTGTCTCTTTTACAGCCACAGGTGCATTCCCAATTTACCGTAATTTTCGGACTATTGAGCACACCTGAATCTAAGCTGCACCCACTAATTTTAAAAAGAAAAAAAACGTTGTAACATGAGATATTGACAAAGAAAGTTTTTTTTTTTACTTTTAATTAAATACGTACCGTAAATACTTTTTTCCGAACAGTGCCTGTAACACAGCTGGTTAAAAAAATAAATACAGTTGCCTACCAGGAAAAGTCATTGATCGCCGTCTTCATCTTCCTCCTGCGCACTAAAACCACTAAAGTCGTCTTCTTCAGTGTCGGAATTGAACAGCCTCAGAATTACCGGTTCTTCGTCACACACCACCTCTGAAAGCTTCTGTCGTCTTTTTGCATTGAGTCATCGATTCATTGATGCCAAGCTTACATGCAGCAGCTCTGTTTCCTTCTTCGACAGCCAGATCGATCGCCTTTAACTTGAAAGGAGCATCATATGCATTTCTTTTTAGTGTTAGTGCGTTTGATTTAATTCGAACAGTTTCATTGGTCCACTGTTACCTGTTCGGTAATTTCATTGGTCCGATGTGATGAGGCTAAATGTTTTGGCGGTGTTACGAAATGGGAGTGGAGGCGGATGCAGGTACAGATCGAAGTCTTTATTAAACACGTAACTAAACAAACAAAAGAAAACTCGGTTTTCACCGCAAAACGAGAAACTGGAATCGTGGCATAAAACGAGATCCTGAATCAAGGCATGGATACAAACGACATCACCTATCTAACCTTTACCAACTATAATACTGAGCGAAGTGCTCAGTAACCGAGGGGTTTAAATAGTAAACATAATCAAACCAAACCATGGACACCTGGGGCACATTAAAGACACTTAAACTAAACTAAATGCTCAAGCAGGAAACGAGCGAACCAAAACAAAGTCACGTGACCAGTCAGGAGCTGGGCCACGGTGCCCTCTGCTGGCCGTGGTGTAACAGGCGGCATGAAGCTCATCAGCCTGTAAAAATCCATAAATTAGCCGCATTGTTGTTTAAGCCGCAGTGTTCAAAGCATGTGAAAAAAGTAGCAGCTTATAGTCCGGAAATTACGGTACTCCTAATTATGCCACTGGCCATTAAATCAATTTCTAGAATCATCCACACTGTTTAAAGAGATAGTCAACTTGGCGTATGTAAACCTCTGACCCACTGGAGTTCTGATATAGTGAATTAAAGTCGAAATAAATCTGTGTCTAATCAATTGTTTGAAATTTACCTCTAATGTGAACAAAGTAGGCACCCTGATTGACTTGAACATGAAATGTGTGGAATGTCTTTTATGTAAACTTTTGACAGATTTTGTAGTAGTTCCAGGTCTAACATACAGTAAATTATAGGATTATATTAATTAATGGCATATTTTTCTTTCCTCTTTAATTTCAAGCAAGCTAATATAAGAGAGGCTGGTGAGTGAAAGAGCATTTATAGCCTCTATAACGATAATAGAAAGCTCACAGAAGTTCCATTAAATTGAACCGTAAACCAGGAAAAAGCATGATGTCTCGTTCAAAATTGTAGTCACTGATAACTAGCTGCATTATAAGCCGATTAACACCGTTTGGATTCTGCTGAGAGAAGTACAATCCTGATACTGTTCCACACAAAATTAGCATCCAGTTTGATTGCAGCAAGAAAATTATCCTGACGACCTAAATACTGGAAATGAACCGAACATGGTGTCTGTTTTGGGTTGCGGACAACATTTTTTCTCTGGATGTGATCTAAAATGAGCTCCAAAGTACAAACTGCCAAAGGTCAGAGCCCAGGGCAGTGTGTGGTGTTGTGGACATTTGGGCTGACCAACAAAAAGAGAAAATAAATGGTAACACACAATGTTTTAAACTAATCATTTCAGTAATATATTGAGCATTGCTGTGTTTTAGGCTCAGGTGAGTTTTAATATTTATACACACACTTATTTATTTTTTTTGCACGTGTTTTCAACCCTACACACTCCTCAGCCAAAGTTTTTTGGTTTGTTTGATTATGTTCAGTGAAAAGAAACTAAAAATATTGTAAATGTATCAGTTCCGCTATGATTCTGACTCAGAAACCGGACAAACAGGTGTGAAAGAACTCTAAAATGGAAAAAGTGGGATCAGCGCATCCGTAATTGATTGTTCTCTTTTCTTCCCAGGATTGCCGAAAATTTCTAAATCTAGTTAATGGAATGCAAGGTGATGATCGAAGGTACCTTTATTACCTCTGTCTCCGCTTCTCTTTCCTTAACCGTATCATACCGATGGACTTATTAATGCTGCAGTGTTTTTCTTTTTACAGTGTGTACTCCTATCCTTGTCTGGAGGTGTTTTTGGATAAGCATGTGGTAAGTAGGCATTATCCCTGTAAGGCAGGGGTGTTAAATCTTATCTGCAAAGGCCAGTGGAAAACATAAAAACAGATTTCAAATATATACTCAAAGTTTCAGAATTTGGAGGTCTGGGGGAGATTATTACATTTCTTAACATTACATTAACATTTTGACTATTTTGTCATCATCCTTTTAGTGATCTTTAGTCACACAAAGCCTGAATTCATTGTGCACGTATCTTTACATCACAGGGTTCAGGATGTCTAGCCCCTGCACACCAATAAAGGCACATGGGTTTGCTATCTGTATAAATGATGGCATAGTGTCAGGTATGCAGACAACATCCAAAAAAACTAAGAAACACAGTCTTGACTTCAAAATTTTAATTATTATTATTTTTTTTAATCCAGTATCCCAATTTTTTTAATGAATTGGGACAACAGCATTTCTGCACATTTTGATGACATATTATAGATTAGATAAGAAAAGACATTTGTAATGACCATGTCAAATCTGAAACTTACCTCAAGAACAAGGAGAAATCAATCTCTGCATGTGTACCACTACAAATAACAATAGAGGGAACAACAACAAAATCATCAGATGCAAGAGGTGAGTTTGTGGAGGATTTTGTGGATATGCAGGTGGAGTTGGACAAACCACTTGAAAAAATGAAAACAATACATCCTTTCTGATTCAACATTGCAAACTAGGAGGCGCACTGCAAAATATTCAAAATGAGAGCAGCCTACATCACACTCATTTGCCCCAGGTCATTGAGCAACACGGAAACGAATCTCTTCGGCAGATATTAAAATGTCATGCAAGGTCATGTAGTGTTTATGTTTTTTATTTGTTTTTGGGTTTTTTTTGTATTTTCTTCTTTGGGGGTGTACTTAGAAGTAATGTGATCATATCCACAACCTAGCTATGGCTAGGGCTATACAGCTCTACAATGCTTCACTTAAAGGAAGAGGTGAGATAGACTTCTCTGCATAGTCTATCTGCCTCTTCACCCCTTCATACATTCACATACACATCCATGACCTCTTACAACAATGTGTGTACTGAATCACTGTGTGATTGTTTTGCTATTCATACTGTCTAAGGACTATATTAGCCCGCATGTACAACCCCCTTAATTCCCAGTCTGTGGATTCGTGATTGGTATATTTTACTGTTCTTCTTGAGTCGTCTTTAGCATTCTACTTGTATTTTTATTCCGTTGTATGCTGTATTGTGTCTGAGGTCTTTGAGCTACTAGGGCCCTGAATTTCCCCTTGGGGATCAATAAAGTATCTATCTATCTAGCTAGCTAGCTAGCTAGCTTAAGTTATATTCCTCTCCACTCCACTTTTGTCATCAATCATGCAAGTACCTCCCTCTTGTGAATAAACCTCTGTCAGCTGAAAGTTAGCATGCGAGTTACAAGCCAGGTCCATGTTCTCTGCATCTGATAAATTTCTTGGATTGGCTGTTTTTTTGGCTATAGACAAAGAGTGGTTTAAGCTATAGATGCATCATTTCACATTTTCGATGAATTAGAAATAATTAAAAAACAATTAATCAATATGATTTTTTGCCAAGGATTGCAGCTGATTACATTTGCATTCTTATAATGCAAATATGTAAAAAAATTGAATTGTATAAGGTCATGGGAAACCTAAAAAGGAAAAAAATACAATATAATTTTGACAAAAAAAACAAAAACAACCCAAACCGATTTAATAAGTACAAAGTAATGCTGTATTCAAGTGGTGTGGGAAGCTGGAAAATACCAGTTTTCCCTCTTGAAAATTGCACTCAAAGATTTTTTTTGAAAATGGGAAACTAGATTCTTGATAACATTAATTTTAGAAATGTCACACATATCCGTTCATTCATTTATATTCCTTCCACTTTTTTCTGGTGGGGATTGTGGTAGCAACAGGCTGAGAAGGTCAACCCAGACTTCTCTATCCCTAGCAAAATATTCCAGTTACTCCTGAGGGATCTCCAGACATTCCCAAACCAAGTGTAAGATGTAATCCCTCTTACAGGTGCTGGGTCATGGCCATGTGAACACCACCCCAGGCCTTTTTTCAGGGGTCGAACCCAGTAACCTTAATTCATGCAGGGTACATTTAGTCATGCGATGTATAAAATGACATTTCACCATTCTGGCAGTAGAAAACTGTTAACTTTAGATGATATAATTTTTTTATAGGTAATTTTCTAATTATAAATACTTGCTGGGGCGCATGGTGGCTTAGTGGTTAGCACGTTCTCCACACACCTCCAGTGTCTGGGGTTCGAGTCCCGCCAGCGCCATATGTGTGCAGAGTTTGCATGTTCTCCCCGTGTTGTGGGGGTTTCCTCCGGGTACTCTGGTTTCCTCCCCAAGTCCAAAGACATGCATGGTAGGCTGATTGGTGTGTTTAACTGTCCGTAGTGTATGAATGGGTGTGTGAGTGTGTATGTGAGTGTGCCCTGCAATGGACTGGCACCCTGTCCAGGGTGTACACTGCCTTGTGCCCGATGCCCCCTGGGATAGGCTCCAGGTTCACTGTGACCCTGAAAAGGAGTAAGTGGTATAGAAGATGGATGGATAAATAATTGCTGCAGTGCATCCTTCAATTTATAGTTTAGGCCTACACTTGTACTTTTTTCAGGAAGATCCACTAGATGGCACTGTATTACATGTCAGAGGAGTGTTGGAGCTGAATTCTATCTACAGGATCTGTTATATCTCCCCCACCCCGTATTAAATGGTAGTCTAATAGACTACAATGTGAAATTACCCATTTAAAATGCAATTTTAAACCATCAGTGTCTTAAAATATCATGCCAATCAGTAATCTAAATACTGATGTTTTATGACATCCCAAGTTAACTTGGCAGGTTTTGTGGGGCTTTTGTCAGTTACCTTTCATATGTTTATGTATCTGATGCATTTCATCCTGTGCATACAGTCCTGTGATGGACTGTAGTAGTCAGGTGATATAGAGGGCAAATATAGTGTAGACTGTGCATGCGATTTCACAGAAGAAATATAATCTGAACGTATTCTCTATTTTATGACAAATTTAAAGCTGCTTCATGTCTTAAACAGTTTTATAATAAAAGAAATTTAGTTTTTTTAAAGCAACAGAAACATGTCCTTGATTCATTTTAATTCGTCATTGATTCATGATGGTTCTAAAAATTTCCCAGCCAGGCTTTAAAAACATTGCATTGTTCTTACAGTTGCTCATGCCTGTGGATGAGAACCTTGATGTGTTCTGGATTGACTTTAATCTAGGAAGCAAGAGCATCTCCTTCTATTTCTCTCTTGCTGATGATGAGGCAAAGGTATTTTGTCTAGGATTTCTTCTTGTTCTGGTACTTTTATATCATTTCACATTGATTTCTACGTCTGGAACATTAACTGTGGGATTTTGGATTTTTATGGTATAGTTATGTTATTTTTCACATCACTTATTTCCCAGCAGGAGAGCCAATGGGACACTCTATGCATAACAGAAAATGAAGTCCACAGTTATACAGTGGAAGGTAAAATAAATGATAAATTAAGCAAGTCTTGTCAGCCTCATGTTCTGAGTACACATATTTCAGATCGACCGTGCATATTTTAATGAAGTTGTTTTCATAGTTGTTTGAACCTGATATGCTTAAAGGCATATAGTCATATGGGTATGTTCAGTAAAGAGAGTAAATACTTCATTATACTGTTCCCATGTCTGCATTCCCAGAGGAGAAAGGTGTAAAAGTGCTGCAGCTGGTTTTAACTGAGCCAGTGTCCTTGAGCAGTATTGAGGGCACTAGACTCACTATCAACTTCAGTTCCTCCTTAGACATCCTCAAGCCCACCAAGAACATCTATGGAGAAACCAAGAATAAAGTGAGTTGTGGCTGTTTGTTTTAACACTTACTAGTTGATTTGGGGGCGCATAGTGGCTTAGTGGTTAGCACGTTCGCCTCACACCTCGAGGGTCCGGGGTGCGATTCTCGCCAGGGCCATGTGTGTGCAGAGTTTGCATGTTCGGAGTTTGCATGTTCTCCCCATGCTTTCCTCCGGGTACTCCGGTTTCCTCCCCCAGTCCAAAGATATGCATGGTAGGTTGATTGGCGTGTCTAAATTGTCCATAGTGTGTGAGTGTGTATGTGATTGTGCCCTGCGATGGACCCCGCCTTGCCCAATGCTTCCTGGGATAGGCTCCAGGTTCCCCGCGACCCTGAAGAAGGAATAAGCGGTTGAAGATGGATGGATGGATAGTTGATTTGGAGCTTTTGAGTACAAACAACCAGGGCAGTGTGTACACTTTAGGAGGCTGGTTACAACTCATACAAAAGGAAAACTAAAAGATAAATTGTTTCATTGAAAAACATCAGCATTTAACTGTAAAGTTGTTGATATCACAAACTTTATATAACTGTATCACTGTAAAAATGAACGTTTTTTAAATTTGTTTCAGAAGTTTATTGGAAAGACCACCACATCTGTGGTAAAAACCACTGTTCAAATAATTCTGGATGAAGGAAGTTCACAGGTGAGGAATTCTGGCTAAAAGTGGAGCATGCTAAAATGGTTTCTTTAAATAATAATTTGGCTGAGCATGTCATGTCCAAAGATTGTGATTATTCCACAAGGTACAAAGTATGGCTGTTTTATGACATTCATTTTTATTTACTGTACTATATGATTATTATTTTTCCAGCATTTAAGTTCTTAAAACGTTAGCTTATGTAATGGTTGACAGGGTTCATACAGGTCCTTGTAGTGCTTAAAACTGAGTTTAGTGTTTTAAAATTAAAAACTTGAACTAACTGGAAAATCAGCATTTTTGTTCAAAAGTGCTTGAATATGAATTCAGATTTTTAGTGATGCACCGAAAGGAAAAATCTGGACCGAAATTAATTTTATTAAAACCCATTTTAAAATAGTTTGTTGTATTAATATGAGACTTTTTAATTCATTTCATGAATCTGAATTGAAGAACTACAAACCAATAAAAATGATCATACTTCTATTGAAACATACCAAAACGGTAATATTAAAAATGTTATTCTTAATTCAGTTCTATAAATCAAATTTAACAGATTTTTAAAAATCCAATTATACAAATAATGTAAAGTTCCAGAAATCTATTATATGCAAAACAGTAGTCAAGTAATGAACTAGGCCTCTATTCCGTTTCTGTACACATATTTCCACATTAATTAAAGATTATTGTGCAAAACAGCAGCAATAGAACTAAAACCAACCTGAAACTGTAAACAACAGATGTAGCCTCAAGTCAAGAACAAAGTTTTGCAGGGCTACACAAATTTTAACGTAATTGCTATACACATAGCACATCGGACTGCTTTCTATTGAAGCAAGAGTGGCAGGTTTCTCTTCAAGAACAAAAGTTGCTCATGTTTCTGGCAGGAGAGACGCTTCCGGTTCTCATCAAGAACATGAGGTGCTGCACTGAACAGTCTACCTCTCTGTGCTGGTGCTTGGGGCAGATAATTACCCGTGTGTAATCTGCGCGTGCTGCTGAACGAGGCGCTTTCCTGTAGAATCTCGTCAAACCTGTCAGAGCGTGAGGGAGTTTACCGCCTCATCACGTACGCACCTGTTTCTCTGGCACACTTTGCTGTGTGCTGCAGGTCAATCCCTCAGCAGACGCGTTCATCACCTCCAGCTCTGCCTGTGTCATTTCCCGTTCACGCTGCTTTTTCTCCATGTCAAAGTAACACTCTTTAAATCGCGGATAGAGTAATGTTTCATTGCAACGATAACCGTCGGCTAGACCGAGAGTGAAATCTGAGCACCGAGCACTGAGGGGCGTGGCGTGGCGGCATGGCACATATTTTCGTCCTTTTGTCTCTTTCGGCCAAAAACCAAAACTGCCATTTTTGGACATGCGTTTTCGGTGGCCGAAATTTCGGTGCATCCCTACTAATTTTATGTCATTTTACTTGCATGCAAATTTAAATATCCGGCAAACTTTATTGACCGCACAACCTATTTCTGTCTGTTCTGATAGCAACTTTTAAGCCAACTGAAATCTGAGCTACTCAAACAGTAGCCTAGCATCGCTCATGGTCAAACCAACACAAACCTTTCCTTACTGGTCGATTTAGCGTTTCCAGTTCTTACAGGCAAGATGTCATTGTGCTTCAGACTACAACTGTTCACACAGCTGACCCCGTTGTTTAGCCTGAGAAGGCTGGGAAGTGCCGCTGTGATTCGGATGTACCAAAACACAGGTGTTAAACTCAGCCCCCATCGGCCCAATACGGACCGCTGTCTCATTTCAAAATATTACTATATACTATACTACTCAGTATTTTCACACTAGATCAGTGGTGTTAAACTCATTTTAGCTCAGGGGCCACATACAGCCTAATTAGATGTCAAGTGGGCCAGGCCATAGTATAATCACCTATAAATAACAAGAAGTCCATGTTTTTTCCTGTTTTCATGCAAAGACATTTATATTTAATGAAATATCCTTTTATAAAATATATCATGAACAACCTCAGATTTCTTAAGACAAACATGTGCAATTTGATTCTGATGATCATTTACATATGTGCATTAAAACTGCTCACAGTGTTTGAACAAATGCAAAAAAAAAAAACTTCACAGGTATTTGGACCTGAAAAATAAAGTATTTCACTTTAAAATTGATGGCATTGCATGAACAAATATATGTGCAATATTTGGGAAACACATCTATATTAATCAAAAATCATTAAACCATATAATAAATATATGTTATCACCTAACAGTGTTTACAGCTGACAAGTTTCTGTTACTCAGTCTTGTTCATAGAAATGTCCTGTGGTGCTTTCATAGCTGGTCATTAGTGTTAATTGGTAAAATAGATAATACATTACAAAAAACGAATAGCCATAGTTTATGACCCTTCAGAGGCGCACAAAAAAACGTAGAGTTGGTCTGGGCAGATTTTGAGTTTGACACCCCTGTCGAAAAAGGTACATCGTAGGGCATCATAACATTGTGATACTAACTAATATTCTAATAATGTTATGCGTTTGGTCTTTCTCCAAACGTAAATCATCTTTTCACTCATCTTCAGTTGTTATTTGTCTGAGAATTTTCTCTCATGTGTTGTTTACATGTACATACCTTTTGTTAAAATAGATTTTTGCCATTTATATTGTACAAAAAGGTGAAACACGTCTCATGTGAAGTCCCTTAGAATCGAACTTTGGTGCTTAAAAATGTCCTTGAAGATCCTTGATTTGAACTGCATGTTGTCTGTATGAACCCTGAGTTGGTAATAGTTCGCCTTCCACACTACAGTAAACCACTCTGGATTTATGTTATGTGAGCAGGTTCTTTTTCCTGAGAGTCAGGGCTCCTCTCAGCGCATGGGAAAAATCTTACCTTTTTCAGTGAGGAGTCAGTCGCTGACATCCCATGAGCGAGATGCCCAACACATCAGCCAGAAGGTAATCATTTTTTATATGTACTGATTGTTCGTTTTAGTATATTAGTTTATAATTCCTGCCAAGTACTTCTTTATAAATCCCGATTTCTGTGTGGGAGGTTGCGCACGCACTTTCCAGACCCATTTTTCTGTGCGCGCGCCATTTATAAATAAGTCCCCAGCACTTGCCTGATTTCTGCAGCTTCTTTAATGTAGCTGTGTGATACCTGCTAACTTTTCATCTTGTCCTTCCGTCTATTTTGGAGGAACATCCTGTTCTTGGTAATGTCACTATGTGGCCTCCACTTCTTGATGATGGCCTTTCTCGGTGTTCCAGGATACATCTATTCAATTCAATTGTATTTGTACAGCGCTTTTTACAACAGACATTGTCTCAAAGCAGCTTTACAGAAATATAAACACGGTATACAGATATTAAAGGTGTGAATTTATCCCAACTGAGCAAGCCACTGAGTGGCGACGGTGGCAAGGAAAAACTCCCTAAGATGTTTAAAGGAAGAAACCTTGAGAGGAACTAGAATCAGAAGGGAACCCATCCTCATCTGGGTAACAACAGACAGTGTGAAATAGTACAGTATGAGCAGCCGCATTTCCAGTTATACTTTGGAAATTTGTTGGTACCCCTCTCAAGGTCAATAAACTTGAATATTGAGATCCTGTTCATACTTTTTAAGCTTTTTGTTGATCACAGCTTCAGCAGCTGATTGAACACATGTTTAAATATGATTGGTTATTTCTGTTATAAAAGGATGGGCAAACCCCCCCCCCTTTTTTTTGTATTTCTGTTTAATTTTGTTTGGGAAAATCATTTGACTAATTTAGTTTCAGAGTTCTTGTTAGGGGGAGTGATTTCATTGACCACTGTTTTCATTCAGATGTTCATAATGTTCACTCACCTATTACAGATGATAACCCCATTAAGGAGTAAGGTGTCAGAGTCATGTATGTATGTCTCTGGAAACGCAGGACGTAAACTTGGCAGAAGCCTGTTCAGCTGCGTGCCGACTGCATGTAAGACAAACTGTAAATTTGTATATTGTTTTAGTGTAAATACAGCATTCATAAAGTATTTCTCTTTTTCATGTCTCCTCATAGTTTTACCATTTGCAGCAAACAGTGTAGAAAGTACATAAAGAATTTCATTTTTTTTTTTGCTCTCACTCCTATGGTGTTTCACTATAGCTACCCCAAGGAAGGCAAAGGTGAAACCAGCTCTAGAGATGGTAGCCTCCTCAAAGAAGAGGAAAGCATTTGAATCGACAGAGCTCTTAACTGCCAAATTATCTCACAGTGTGCAGTCAGTTAGTGTGGAAAAGGAAAGCACAAGAACACAGGTCTGTAGTAATTAGCCATGTGCAATCCATCTTAAAGGCCAGCCTTCTTTAATACTTATGAGTTGTGTGTCTGAGTCTGTATGTTTAAACAGTCAGTTCCAGCTCTACAGTGCCCAGAGATACAGCAGACCCGGGAAGGTCAACAAGTGAAGGAAAAATGCCACAGGGTAAGTTACAGTACAGTCGGGTGCATAAATATTTGGAATTTCAGCTCTTATATAATGCGGTAGACAGCTAAAATAACAATAACTTTGTCGATGTCCAAATACTTTTGAACCTGGCTGTATGTTCAGTGCTGTCCTGTTGTTTCTCTCTTTCTTTTGGTTGTATAATTTTTCAGCCCTCGTTTTAAACATATCGTGTTGTCTTTGTAGCACATTCCTGTAGAGAAAGTAGCGGAAATGGTGCAAGTTGACGAAGAGCTCCAGGAAGAGCCTTTTGGTATAGTTATGCTGTCTGTTCACTGTTAAAGATTTGTTATGTGTAATAACTATAGAAACACCTGTAGAATTTAATTTTTTTTTTTTAATGAAAGTTGTTTTTGCATGTTTTATAAAAGATAACAGTATAGTTCTGGACACCCAGCCAGCTGTGTTGAAAGAAACCTCTATGTAAGTGTTTAGACATTTTGCAAATAAATAAATAATCACAAAATAATGGGAATATTTGATCAGTATATGCAATGCTTATTATATTTGTATTATTCAAATATACTAGCCTTTTTGAGTTGAGAAATCAAATTTTCTTCAAAGTGCATTCAGCATTGTAAGACATTTCCAGTGTTTCATTCACATTTCAGTGCTCTCTGTCAGTGGTACATGTGAATATTGATTTTAGGTTTTACTCCATGTTTTCCACCAGATTACCAAGTCCTAGCAGCTTTAACAAAAAGAGAATTTCTGTGTCTGGATCATTATTCCCATGTCAAGATGAACCTTCACATCAGTCCAAATCAGGTGACCGTAGTGTCTTGAGACAGACGAGCTTAGCTCTAATTCTCATTTGTTCAGTTTCATCAGTCCTCTAGTAGCAATGCTTAGTGGGGTTACAGTGTCAGAGACCATTCATAATCATACAGCACATCGTATCTCTTCTCCAGAGCCTCCACAGCAGCCATTGTCAGCCCAGAGCAACTTTGGAGGACTGAGCCACAAACAGCTTCATGCTCAGCTCATTCAAAGACTGGAGCAAGTACTGAGAGAGCGTGAACAGCAGGAGCAAAATCAAGCAGACCTTAGGGCTGCTGAAAAAGAGGCTGGACTTGTGAAAAAGCCACAGAGAGCAACCCAAACTAAACTTGGTACAACTCAACAGAGTGGATGGGCTAAGGGCAACAGGGCTGACATGACCAACAATATGGTGAGAACTTTGCAGTATTTTGTTGTTTAAATTTTTTTTTTAACTCAACAAAAAAAATTAGCATAATTTTGCTTGTGAATATTATTTTAAAAATCATTAAAATGTAACAGTTTTAATATATATGGGTACTATGATTATGTATAGTAAAATATTTGTGCTAAAGTTACTGCTGTTTTTAAATATGATACTTACCGTGTGTATGCGCACGCGCACACACGCGCGCACACACAGACCTCCAGAATGTCAAAGGGTTTTTTGTGTCTTCATGAATGAGATTTAATATTTGAGATAACTACATTTAACTACCCTTTTCCCTTTTTTTTCTTTAGCAGACAGAGAAAGCAGCTGAGAGCATGGTGAAACAGATAAATAGCCATTATAAAAGCACCGCCTGTAGTACAGCAGAGCATGTCTCCCGGTTTAACATTTCACCAACTAACATAAAATAGACACATTAATTTATTTTTTCACTTTTGCCATCTAATAATTATTTAATCTGTTTCTGCTTTCTTCAGTAGATACATTTTCAACAAGAGTTGGTGTCCAGATTCAGTTGTAAGTTTTCTCAAAATTGTACTGGTTTATCTTGATGGTTAAACTATTGACCAAACAGGAAGTACATTTTCCTTTCATTTTATTAATTTATCTATTCATTTATTTATTTATTTATTTCATACTTATTACTGCAAATTATTTGTGTTGTTCCAGGCCAAGGTCTCTGCTAATACACCTGGCCTTCTGAAGTCATCTTCATATCAATCGAAGAAGCCATCAAATCAGATCAAGTACTGATTTAAAATGAGATCTTGGGAAATTGAATAGGAATTTTACACATTTTGAAATACTAAGATTCGTTATCTATAGGTGTTTTTGTGTTGTCAACTGATTGGTGTGATTGGTGTTTTTGCCAGGGATGTTTATGCATTCAGTGTGGATGAGTCAGAGCTCAGTGAGGTAAAATCCTTGTTCCTTTTACTTACATATGTATTGTGTAATATATTCTGCAGGATTGTTTTATGTTGTTCATGTAGTCCTGATTCAGTCTGTTGCATCCTAGAAAATAAATAGGAGGTCTACTGAAACATCTGCAATGGAAAGCAGGTAATGAACCCTCTGGTGTCTTAATCAAGCTTTGTTGTGAACATAGTTCACAAAGATGAATGTGATTTAATATTCACAATTACACGATTGATTATTTTGCTTCTCATCTTCCTACAATGTATTCAGCAGTTCCCTGATTCTTTCCAGCATCTCTAAGAAGTGTCCTCCTATGAAGGTCAGATAATTATTAAGCCCATATATCAAGAATGGCAAGGCCAATTTTTTTTTGTTTTTGCTGTACACTGAAGACATTTTGGTTTGAGATCAAAAGACGAACATGAGATAATGGATCAGAATTTCAGCTTTCATTTCCTGACATTTAAATCTAGATGTGTACACAACTTACATCCCTGCTAAGTTCGGGCTCTGGCCTAGGGGAATAGTGCAAGGTTAGTAACCTGAGATAGATAATGGATAGCTGGATTGTTGCGGGTAATGAAGAGACTTGAGGGACTGGGGGTACACTTACAATATTTATTGCACTATACACAATTCACACAGAAGACATTTTATTTCACAAATTATTTCACCCAAATAAACCGAATTCTGTTATTAACAACGGAACAGAAATCACTCCGATCACGTGCTCTTCCTCTTATACTTCAGTAGAAGTACAGAACGTTCATCAATGGTTAGAGCGCATGAAACATCATCAGCTCAAACCCGATTCACGCTCAGAAGAGCACATCCCAACTCGTCATCGTGATTAGAGAGACGTAACGATTTCAAATCACATTTCCTAGTTATAAACTATAGAAATGATCCCTGAAAGTATAGTCTTAAATTCTCCAGCCCTCGGGCAATCGAGCACTTCCAATAACCCACACATCCTGAAGATGGCAGATTTTACATTCTACACATAACACACATGGAAATGAACAGTTGTCCACACAGACTACGTAAAAAAACAAAAATGACGTGAATTAATTTCTAATCGAAGCGAAAAATAGATTTCTATAACGAATGAATGAACATTCCCATCATGCTTTGCGCGTACAAGGCTTTGGTTCGCCGTGCAGAACGGCGCGGGGCTACACGTGTCGCTCCGCCCATATCCGGTCTCAGTGGTTATGGCAATGTAAAGACGTCGACTACGCAGTATGTTGCGTATGTACGGCCGCTTCCGCTTTCAGTGTCAGTGGCTAGCACAACTGGAAGCCGGAAGTGATTTTTACACTCACTGTTTGCAAGCGCTCCCGCGGATTATTGTGAACGATGTCAGTCGCATTACGAGGTTGGCATCTGCCATTCCCTCTAGTGAGAAGGAGAGTGGCTTTAAACTGTATGTTTCGAGTTACATAGACAACTTTGCGGGTCTCAAGCTAACAAGCTAGGTAGCTTGACAGTTCATTCTATATACATTGAAGTTTCTGTTTAGTTAACCTTTTTAGGTATTCTGTTTTTATAGTCAATATATTGTTATAGCTATTTTTTAAAGACCTTATTCACATGTAGTGTATTTTCTTAATCTAACGCTTACTTAAATGAATAAAAATGTTTTCTAATCAGCCTGCTCTTATTTACTGTGCTGAGCTGCTTTTTCTCAAGAAAGAACATTTGAACGCTTACAGAAAATGTGAAAGATATGAAATATTCACTTTCTGAATTAAATTGCAGGGAAAAAAAGAACATTTCCATGATATTCAAGTTTTTTGAGATGCACCTGCGTGCGTGTGTGTGTGTGTATATATATGTGTATATATATATATATATATATATATATATATATATATATATATATATATATATATATATATATATAATGAGCACTGTGCATTTTAGGAACATGCTAAGAAGTGGCTTCAAAATAATGAAATTAAATGTTTCAATAAAAATACAAATACAGTAAAGAGCAGTAAACTGTAGTAGATGAAACAAAGTCCATATTTGGTGTGCCAAAAAAATGAAAATAGTAGTTTCTGGTATAATTTGTGCGTTTTATGAGGGAATGAGGTTTAAGTTTTAATGAGTGTCTTGCAGAATCAGCCACAGTTTCTCTGGAGACTTTGGCTGTCTCACTTGCTTCTTATTTTTGAAATAAGAAAAGTGTCTCTTTCATAATATGCTGGTTTCTTTAATGTCATACAAACATTTTTCTATAACTTTTCATTTTGTTCTAGAAAACTAATGTTTGTGAAAGATGTTTTTTGTACTGACTCTATAATGTTGAAGTCATAAAATAAAAATCTATATCAAGGTTTGTTCTAAAAAATAAAAAAAGGGTGTTTAAAACTTTTGCGCAGTCCTGTGTGTGTGTGTATGTGCAAAAGTGTATACAGTGTATACCGTGCCCTCCACCAATTTTGGCACCCTTGGTACATAGGTAAATATGATCAAAGAAGGGTTTCTGAATGATCCATTATCTCAAATTCATCTTTTGACCTCAAACCCAAATGTCTTCAGTGTATAGCAAAAACAAAATAAGTGGCCTTGTTGTCCCAGTGCTTTCAGAGGGAACTGTAGATTGTTGTTGTTGATGTTTTTTTCTTTTTCTTTTTTCCCCCCATATAGTGCAGCCCTACTTCAAATGTATGTTTGTGCTTTTTTGTATATATTTGTTTGTGTGTATGTGTAGCCTCCTGGTCATAATGTGAAGAAGCATCTGTTCAGTGATACTGACACCGACGATATGACTGAAAATAGCTGGATAAAATCAGCCAACAGGAGACCTAAGCCTAAAGTAGCAGACTACACGAGACAGCCAGTTAAGCCCACTCATTCTCCTGCGAACCTCACATGTATGCCTTTTGCACAGCTTTGTTATTTTTGTTTGTTCTGGGGAAAAGTTCTAAAACACAGTGTACAAATTCTTTGATAATGGAGAGGAATTCCTAAATCTTAATTTTAACTTCTTAATCTTTTATTGCATCTTTGAGTTATTGAGTCTTTTATGATGATTTAAATATTATTTGAGACTCAACCTTACCTCCTTAACAAAATGTTTTGCCTTTCCAAATTCAGTAAAAATCCTGTTTCCTACAATGGGTATTACTTACCAAACTGGAGATGAAAAAATTAATTTGTAAATCAGGAGAAACACAAGAAAAGTGGTATTCATGACAATCGGGTTAGATGGGGGAAAATCCTAGAAGAGTGATCATCCTATGTAAAAGTCCTATGTATCCTATGAGGGACTGAGGTTGTGAAAACTTGTGTATAAGGTCACTCCCTAATGTAAACCTTGACTGAGGCTTCAAATTGTATACAGTAATTGGCATATTTTACTGCAATTTTCTATATATTGATTATAATCATTTGTTTTAATTACACAAATTTTGTGTATTTGTGTATGAACATTTTGTGACAGTCGTAGCATATTAAAGACTTTAAAAAAGTGATCCAGCAGAAATCTTTTCATTAAGACAAAAACCCAATAGATAATCAATTAGGACAAAAGAAATGGCACCCCATAAAAGGAGAACAGGTTAGTGTGCGTCTATGGTAGCCGACATGCTTGCAGTGGCTGATCTGCATTACTGGAAGATTTAGCACACCACGCCCTTAGGTTACACTCTTAAGTCATTAAGTCACGTGTAAATCTTGGGAGAATTTTTGGTTTGGTTTGGTCTACAGAAACATGTATACCCAACTTTACTAAAAGATTTATAAACATGTTTGCTTTTTTCTTTGGTATAATACTCTGTTTTATATAATACTGTTTCCTGAGTATTGCCTAGTCTTATGAATAGGGAAAAGAAGCTATCAATAAAATTCTTACTCTCTTTTAGTTGAAACTCCAAACATACACATTCCTTCACCAAAGGCTGAAAAAGCATTGCTTAAGCCAAAGAGGGTAAGTGAATATATACTACTGAAGAAGAACAATGTCATGGTTTTTTCAATGATCTTTAACGTTGTCTAATTAATGGTATGTTTCTCTCATTGACATGTCTTTTTGTGACTATGCTGGGTTTAACTAAATTTCAGAAAAGGCAGAAGAAGGTTGTAGAAGAAAAGCATAAGAAAAGCAAGGATGTTGCAACCAGAAAGCCCACAGACAGGCCACAAAGAACCTCAGTTCTGACCAAATCCTACAGAGAGTTGTCTGACTCTGGGAGTGAATCAGAAACCGATGAACCACCTCCAACAAAGGCAGGATTCTGTCGCCTCTATTAATAATCTGAACTGTAATCCTTTGTGTGTTTGCTACTCAGTGACACATTGAACTCATCTCTCATTAAACAGATGTTTATCATCAAAAAGCCAGAAAAGCCTCATATTACAGCTTCAGTGCGGAACAGGGCTGCTGTAGTCAAACCACCTGTCAAAAAAACCTGTCAACTCAGGTCAAAGACAGCCAAGAATGCTGTGAAGGAGAAACAGGAAGAAGAATTATCTAATCATGAAAACTCAAAGCAAAAGAAGATGATTGCTGCTGTTCTGGAGTCCACCAAAGGACAGGAAAATGTTTTGGCCCCTAAAGTTGCTCCTTTCTGTCCGTCTCCTCTCGTCTCTAACATAATTAAATGTAAGATATGTTTTTTTTCCTGCTGTAAAAGCTGTCCCCATACAAGCCTTGTCTTTTGGGTAATGTTAAATGTATTTATATGTGTATGTGCCATTAGCAGCAGAGAAGAGTACAGCCACGCTGAGATCTGCTCTTGCACCAGTGGGTTCTATGTCTAAGGTACAGACTTTTGCCTTTATATACAAATCTGAACATTATATGTTTTCTTATGTTGTCTTCAATTGAAGATTTAAAAAAAAAAAAAAAACTAATTTGTTCAACTCTCACGTAATAGAATTTAATGGTTAAACAACCACAGAAGTCTCAGGTGCTTCAGACTTCTTCAGTCCAAGCCATGGGGCAAGAAGGAAAGGTAAATGGCATAACTGAGAAAGCTAAGAAAGCGAACAAACAACCAGGAAAAACTACAACACGTTCAGTGACAGGCAGCAAGTTTATGGAGGATAGAGAGGTCAGTGAAGTACTGGGTTCTGAACAGTCAAAAAACAGGAAGAATTTGCTTTCTCCAGCATCAACAAAAGAATCGCGGGCCTCCAAATACACCTCTTTCTGCATTTCGCCATTCTCCATTGAGAAGATAAGAAGTAAGAAATTGGCTGCTTATTTACTTTGTCATTAAAAATGTTTGCTACTGTTTGATGTTTAAGGTATGTGAGTTATTTCCTTTAGCTGCAGAGGAAAATGCATCCTTATCCAGATCTCCTCTGACACCCCTCAAACCATTGTGCATCTCTCCTGTTGGTGCCATCTCTCCTCCCATGGAGTTGCCTAGCCATCTGAGAGGGATCCAAGCATCCTCCTTCTATAAGACTTCAGGAGGACGGGATAGTGTCACACGTCTTCCTCACCCTTTTGTAACCCCTGTGGCTCAAGAGGTATGTCTGCCAAGAACTAGGACTGCACCAATATCGAGTATGTCTATAATGAAAATCCACCAACATGAATTTATAGTTAAAGCATCGTTTATTTAACTGACAGCAAACATGCCTAATAATGTAAGAGTACATAAGTGTCTACTTTTGGGTAAAGTACACTGCTTAATAGGGCTGTGCAATATGACAGTACATATGGTAAGACAGTAGAAATCTCTATTGATAGATATTTTTCCATATTGTTTATACCGCCAGTGTTGCAAAAAAACACTTTTTGGCAGCCGATTCATATCACTTAGGTCGGAACTAGGAGCTGCTAACGTTGTTGTAACAAAAACAAGCATAACACAACACACCGACACAGATCAGGCATAAGCCCAAAAGTTGAGGAGCTTGTACATAAAAAAGGAATTCTGTGTTCGGGTGTGGTTTGGGTATAATAAATTAGGCCCTGACCAGGCAACAGTCAAACCAGTCATGAATGCATGCAGTTATTTTGTATGAATAACTTTTTCGTCAATTTAGGAGAAAGCATAATATATCGTAATATACACCAATAATCCATAACATTAAAACCACCCACCTAATATGGTGTAGGTTCCTAAACATCTCTGACCCGTCAAGGCATGGACTCCACAAGACCTCTGAAGGTGTGCTGTGGTATTTGGCACCAAAACGTTACCAGCAGATCCTTTACGTCCTGTAAGTTGCGAGGAGGGGCTGCTACTTATCGGACTTTTTTGTCCAGCACATCCCACAGACGCTCAGTCAGATTGAGGTCTGGGGAATTTGGAGGCCAAGTCAACACCTTGAATTCTTTCTCATGTTCCTTAAATTTTTTGTGGTGTGGCAGGATGCATTATCCTGCTGAAAGAGGCCATTGCCATTAGGGAATACTGCTACAATGAAGGGGTGTACTTGGACTGCAACAATGTTTAGGTACGTGGTATGTGTCAAAGTAACATCCATATGAAAGCCAGGACCCAAGGTTTCCCATCAGAACATTGTACAGAGAATTACACTTCCTCCACCTTCGTGCATCCTGGTGCCATCTCTTCCCCAGGTAAGCAACGCACACACACCCAGCCATCTACCTAATGTAAAAGAAAAATGTGGTTCATCAGCTCAGGCTTCTTCTATGGGCCAGTTGTGATGCTCACGTGCTCATTTTAGGTGCTTTCTGTGTGGACAGGGGTCAGCATGGGCACTCTGACCGGTCTGCAGCTATGCAGCTGCCCCTGACCCTGTCTCCGGTTCACTGGTTGTCCACCCTTGGTCCACTTTTGGAAGGTACTAACCAGAGCATACCAGAGACAGCCCACAAGACCTGCTGTTTTGGAGATCCCCTGACCAAGTCTTCTAGCCATCACAATTTGTTCCAAGTCAACGTCGCTCAGATCCTTACGCTTTCCGATTTTTCCTCTTCCAACACATTAACTTTGAAAACTGACTGTTCACTTGCTGAATACTAAATCCCACCGCTTGGCAGGTGGCTCTGTTAAGAGATAATCATTTTTATTCGCTTCACCTGTGAGTGGTTTTTATGTTCTGACTAATTGTTGTATATCGTTTCAACATATGAAATTATCCAAAACATGATATGAGATTTTGTACATATCGCCCAGCCCTGCTGTTTAAGTTTTTGGCCTCATTAGCAGAACTGCTTCTGTTAATTGTAGGAACAGGACTGCCTAATTACATCGTTAATAGAATATATATATGTTTATTGTTTGTTTACTTACTATTTTTAACAGACAATTGTTTTTGTATTAATGTCAAAAAGCAGTTAGCAGTTCTTCTGATTCCTACCTGTACTAGATATGACTCTGAATTGACAGTTAGTTATGCATAATATACAGTATTTAGTCAATTGTAGAATTGTTCTTATATAGTGTACAGTAGCATGTCCTTTATCCCAGCAGCCATCCATCCACCCCCTAATTGCCTCCACTGGTAGGGAGAAATGTTCATCCCTGCTCAACTCTGCAGACCTAGAAGAAGAACTTGGGGGCTTCCTAAGCAGCACCAGCCAAAGAGTCCTGCAGGCATGCTTCGACAAAGAGTCTGTCATCTCTTTGGTGACACTAAGCCAATCATCACACACATCTGTGAACAATAGAGCTATGATCTGCACTGAACTTGAGGTAGAGAGGTTTCTTGTCTTGTACCAAACCTGGCTATATGTTTGATTATTCTTAGGCATGTGGAAATGGTCTCTCTAATAATAAATAATAACAAATCACTTTGCACAGAAAACACCTACATCTGTTCAGGGAAGCAATGTTGGAAAAGCAGAATCAGGTAATACCAATCTTTTGTTTTTCATTTTTGTTTACAAATGTTCGTGTCTAACCCATTGTGTCATCAGGTCCAGCAACCAGTCACACTCGGCCCAGCTCATGCAATTCCACAAGTCTGCATGAACAAGACTACAGTGAAGACGAAGATACGGGGACTAAAGCTGGGCCCAGTGAATTCGCTGTTAGAATGAAGCCGAGAGAGCTGTTCAAATCTAATGTCAAGCAACAGTCTAAGAAAAAAGGTTAATATTGCAAGTTTCTTACTTTCTTACTGTTTTTCATTTTGTGAGCATTATAACAAAATACTTTTGTCATAAAGTATGTACAGCATGTGGAAGAGGAACTCTCGTGTGATAATCTCTCTATCCTCTTTGTAATTAATGAGACCATAAAGGAAATGTACCTAATGACAAATTAATATAAATATAATGGAAATTTCTTTTGGGGTACAGGCTCTAAACAACACATGCAAGTTGACAGCTGTGCTGAGGAAGTGGAGAAAAAGAAGGTATCAGGTAAAGAGAGGACCCAGAAGTATGAGTAAAATTAATCTACAAAGTAGTAGCCTCAGTGCGATTGATATTTTGCTCAAGTATAGGTGCAGCAAGATATTTGGAATGGCAAGAGAATATGACGGCTTTTCCATTAAATATTAATGTACGTATGAGTGACAAATTAACGGAAAAATGTATAAAAGGGTTCCAGGCCAGAACAGCTTCAATGTGCCTTGACACAGATTCTTTAATGCTCTGGAACAGTACTGGAGGGATGAGCACCATTTTTCTTAAATATATTGTTTGTTATTTATTTTGATGGTGAAGAAATTTGGACATGCCATTTACAATCTCCCAAAGGTATTCAGCTGGGTTGAGATCTGGTCCATAAAATAAGTTTTACATTATCGCACTCCCCAATCAAGATAGAAATGTTTCATTACTATATAAATGTGATCAGATTAATTTCGCATTCATTTGCATTGGCATAACACAGATCCCCATTTATCCTTTAATTTGTCACTCGTCTGTATATTCAAAGACATTTTTAATGAAGGTAAATGTTTAATTACATTACTAACCTAGGCCATTATAAAATATTAAGAATTTATTGTCCTATGAAGATTGTTAGTTGTTTAAAAATGACTGCATATGTTTAGGTGCGCTTTAAAGCAGCGGTCCCCAACTTTTTTGAGCCACGGACCGGTTTAATCTCAGACAATATTTTCACGGACCGGCCTTTAAGGTGTGGCGGATAGATACAACAAAATAAAATGATAGGACTGGCATAAAAACTGGGGTATTTTAAAAATGTAATAATAAACGTGAATCCAATGTGAAATCGCAACTTTATTAGCAGCGTCCTCGTAGCATCCTCTCTCCCCCCTAACACTCTCTGGTCTCTATTGTAAGGTTTCAATGTATCACGTGACCGAGACAAGCGTCTTGACATGCATCAAGAGTGAGTCGTAGAAGGATGTAAAGGAGAGAATCCGGTCATTTTTCAGATCCAGATAATAAATAAAACGGAAATAATGTAAGTTATTTATTCTTTCTGTGCGGTCCGGTACCAAATGACCCACGGACCGGTACCGGTCCACCGACCGGGGGTCGGGGACCACTGCTTTAAAGCATATAAGAATGTACAGTGTATTTGAACATTTTCTTTTTGTTATTTAATATAATTCCAGTGCGTAGATCAACTTCAGATTTACACACATTTACTTATATAAATATACACTCAATGTCCACTTTATTAGGAACATTGTGGTTCCATTTTGGCTCATTCCTCTAGGCAAAAACTGGCTAGGCCATGCAAGGTCTGCTTGAGTTATTTTGGCTGTATGTTTGAGGTTGTTGTCTTGGTGAAACATCCACCTTCTCCCCAGATTCACTTTCTTGGCTGATGAGAATTACATCTCCTGTAAAATATCTCAGTGCGTTGCTCCATTCATGTTTCCTTTGATGATGTGTAGCTTCCTTTAATTAATCTGAGAGCACGTTGTGAAAGCTTGCAGTTGCGGGAATGTGTGGGAGTGATTAGTTCCATGATCTTTGCACCTGCATAATTTCTAACCAGTTGTACTGTCAGGGATGTTTTTGGCCTTTGCTCTTACTTTGTAGCATTTTCCATTCAAACGTTGTTTAATAATATTGTCCCTGAGAACATTAGGAAGCTTCTTTACCTTCACCATGATTACTACTAGCTGCCAGTGGTAACATCTTTTATAATGACACTGGATGCGATTTTTTTTAATGCTCATAAATACATACTTTTTTGTTCATATTTATAAGTACAAAGTCAAAACACATTATGTAAATGTGAAGTGGATATATGCAGAGGAAGTATATTAAATAACAAAAACAAAAGTGTATGAATGCCTGTTTCCTCTCACTGTAAACAAAGCAGCTGGTCCATTAAATTTATTACTTTTTACTGTGATGTTTTTTAATTAGATATGCAAGTGCTTAAATGTATTTCTCACGTGTTATGTGTTTTACGGGGTTGGGCATATTAGTAGTTGCTGAAGATATGGAAGTGCGGTCCACAGTGGTGTCGAGCTGTTGGGAGGCAAGTGTGGAGACAGATATGGATCAGCATGAAGTGAGCACATCTCAGGAGATGGGCTATGTCTGCCACCAGTTCAGCTCTGAACTTAAGAGAAAATTTGAGGTAGATGAAGGCCATATTATTCTTGGGTAAATGGCGAGCTGCTTGAATAGAGATCAAATCATGAAAAATATGAATGTGTAGTAATAACATTTTGAAAGATCTGAGAGCAGAATTATGTAATGTAAGAGCTTAAGTCATTCATCATGTGTCATAATAAGATCTATATATACTTGATTTTCTATATATATATATATATATATATACAGTAAGGGAAAAAAGTCATTGATCCCCAGCTGATTTTGTACATTTACATTTTGAAATGATCAGTCTATAATTTTAATGGTAGGTTTATTTGAACAGTGAGAGACAGAATAACAACAAGAAAATCCAGAAAAACGCATGTCAAAAATGTTATACATTGATTTGCATTGTAATGAGGGAAATAAGTATTTGACCCCTCTGCAAAACATGACTTAGTACTTGGTAATGACTTAGTAATTACTTTTAATTTTCAATGCCCTGGCTGAGGGAAGGAGGTTCTCACCCAAGATTTGATGGCCCCATCCATCGTCCCTTTGATGCGGTGAAGTTGACCTTTCCCCTTAGCAGAAAAACATCCCAAAAGCATAATGTTTCCACCTCCATGTTTGACGGTGGGGATGGTGTTCTTGTGGTCATAGGCAGCATTTCTCCTCCTCCAAAAACGGCGAGTTGAGTTGATGCCAAAGAACTCCATTTTGGACTCATCCTCATCTGACCACAACATTTTCACCCAGACCAAAATGGAGCTAATTTTTATATATATATATAAAACCATTACTTCTTTTCCTTTTTTCTACTTACCAGACGACATGTAGAGTTTGGAGCTGTTGTGTTCAGCTTGTAACTTCGGTTGGAGCTACAGTTTTTTTCTGTTCCCCGAAGCTGTGACAGACTCAGCTGTGAGTGTAACCATGGTAGAAAACTGGCTGTAAACTTCCATCTAAAATTGTGCTGCATCCATTGAGATGCCCATTCAGCCATGCCAGTGTAGGATTGTTACCTATAGGATAGGAATTGTATATCCATCACACAGTGGTGCTAATAGGCTGCATGGTGCCAGCTGCATCTTCAGCAAGCCAGAAACGTAGCTATTCTGGTAGCAGAGATTTAAGCTTGTGCAGTCAGTGCCTGAATCTCCTGGAGCCAGAGAACGGTCATCAGCTGTGTGCATGCTGTTTTGCTATTGGCTTTCTATGAGATTTAGACTTTGGCTTGGAGGCTTCATATGCTGAATGTGAAGCTATACTTATGCTAACTCAACAAGAGCAACTAAGAACGCCTAGACCTCAATTCAAAGGCCAACCACATCCAACCTGGCCAGGCAACGAATCGCAAATGCTTGGCTTTTTGTGTGTGTGAAGATGGTGACTAAAGACATACCTCAGTTAAAATCGCTGATTTTAGAGCCAAAGCCACACACAATGGCTTATGCCCCACAGTAAAGCCCTGCGATAGCCTGGGGTCTGAGCCTCCCTTGTGGTACTTGACCAGAATGCACAAGGATAGCATGTCTGTGACTGGGTTCAGGAGACTTTTTCAGCCAGAAAACAAACTAACAACCAAGACTCACTTCTCAAACCCCCTCTGTTAGTGACAACAAAGGGAGTCAGTTAAAACTCCAGCAGCTCCCAGATGCACCGATCAGACTCCAAATCAGTTGTGATGGTCCTTAAAATGGCTCATTTAAAGTTGTGCATCGTAGCTCAACATGCAGCACAGGACATGCACTTTCTCTCACCATGAGTTCTAAGTACCTCAGAGTAAGGCATTAAATGGCAGTTATCATCCACACTCCCTTGGATGATGACCACTGGCTAATTTGTCAGGCACTGACAGGTTCAGCTGCCTCGTATGAGATGAGGCATTTCACACTGTCCCAGTGTCAGGTACAAACATACTGACTATGAGAGCATATGACATTACTGCATATCTGATGCGCATGGGTTATTCTATGGTGATTTTCTAGCTAGCACAAGAGGAGCTACTCCAAATGGTAGAGACCAGTTTCTCTATTGTAGAGCTGATTGAGGCCTCGCTAATAACTGCAGGGCACATAAGGTGGGTCACACTAGAGACCCTTGTATTAGCCCCTCATATGCCACGTGGACCCAGTGCACTGTCCTGTGCCTACAGACTTAACCAAGGACTGCTGGATAACCACAAGTCTTTTCTACATTGAACATGTTATCCAGATAGCATCCTCATCTATCATTTGGAACCACTATTGACCCACTAGGTACTCGGAAAGTAGGTTCCTGGAAAAGAAAGAGACATGCTAGTAGATACTTAAAGCAAATACTAAGTTACTGCCATTTCGTGACTTTGTGGGACTCTCGGCATGTATTGCTGAGAGCATGTCTAGGTGTTAAACATGGCCCCTGGCACCCGTGGTCGATCCAAAGTTACATTCATAACCAGTGTTATAAAATGCACAGCTGATGTTTCTGATAACTGTTCTGATCATCTTGAACATCGTGATGAGTCAGCCCTTCAGATTGCAAAAATGTACAGTGTGACCTGAAAATATTTTATGTGTTTGGTTTATTACACTTTAACTATCCAAGCATCAGTTTAGGTTCAAAATTACCATGGTTATCATAAATGACAAATATGTAATAGAGTCAGTAAATACATGCACTGATATCGTGTTGCAATATTGGCTGTATCTTAGAACCGCTCGAGGAGAATGGATCTCTTCACCAAGCAGTCCCTTAAAGCCTGCAAGCAACATGTTTCCACTGTAACCATGAAAGTGCAACAGTACAGGTTAGAGCATCAAGGACACTAATACCTTTTTGGTGGCTGAGTTTTCCAAACATAGACATTTTCCCTGTAACCTTTCATGTAGGTCTCGGAGGCTGGAGACAGTTAAACGAGTTCTATTGGATGAAATTAAAAACTTGGAACAAGATGACACATCTCTGCGAAACATGGAAGCGGAGCTGACCGTACACAACCCACAACACATAAAATATCATTTTTATTAAATATAATATTTAGTCAGATTTCTATCTAATAATACTATTTATACATAGAAATGTCCTTCATTTCAGACTTACATCTAATATATTTCTGATTGACTGACTATTTTAAAGGCTTACTGGAAGAAGCAAGCCATGGCTTTCCATGCTTACCAGGAAGGAGGAACCCAAAGGTAAGTTGTGTTAAAACAGTAGTAATTATTCATGTAATGCCTATCCTAGTAACACTGGGTGTGAGGTTGGAATACACCCTGGATTGGACATCAGTCCTTCACAGGGCACTATGCACATACACATTCGCACACATCTTAGCCAGTCCACCTACTGACATGTTTTTGCATGGTGGGAGGAAACCAGACAACCCTGAGGAAGCCCACACAGACATGTCTGCACTTATTCCAAAATAAAACCACATTTTTGTAATTTTTCTGTAAAAACTTGCCTGAAATTCACTAACATGCTTTTATTTATGTGCAGTGGCTCCATAGTTCATGCAAATATTTATAAAACATTAGCTTGCCAGAGAGGTCCACAGAGCAACTTATGTTTTGCAGATTGCTGCCACTGATTGGTATCTATTTCAAAGTGAATAGGCCCTAGTGCAGTGTTTCTCAACCGGTAGTCCGTGGACCCCGAGTGGTCCGTGGCATAATTGCAGGGGGTCCATGGGAAAGTGTTTAAAATGTTTAAACAATATATATGCATGTGTGTGTGTGTTAAGTGTATCAAAATATATATTCAAGTATATCATATGCCCATCAACTGTAAGAACAATTTAAGGTATGTTTCAAAATGAACCAATTTGGTTATTCGCGTGCATTCACAAATATCACATTAACTGAGTTGATGATCATTAATTGATGGATTTATTTTTAATTTATTTACAAATTAAATGATAATTTGCAAAAAATAAATGAGTGGTAGACAAGTTCAAGTGTCGCAGTGACGGATAAGATAAACAAAAGTCAAATTAAATGTCCGCAGTAAAATGTAAAAAAAAAAAAAGAAGAAGTAACCTTGAAATGTTTTGATTAAATTTTAAATGTCCAATGTTAATATTATTCATGTTAAATATTAATAAAATATAGTAACATATATAGAAATGAAATATAGCCTATAATTGTTGAGTGAGAGGGGTCCTTTGGATCTAAATATGCTAGGGGACTGGAGCTCACAAAATGTTGAGAACCACTGCCCTAGTGATACTTAATGACAGGATGGTGAGTATTTTCTTATTTCACATTTATATTTTTGGCAACATCAACTCCAAATGTTGCCTATATATGCAGTTAACATTAATAAAGGTGCCTTTATTTAGTAATTGCACTATAATTTAAAATATATTAGCAATATACACTCATATCCACTTTATTAGTACAGTCTAATCAGCCAATCATATGGCAGCAGCACATTGAATTAGCTTGAAGTTAGTTGATTTAACAATTTTTTTTTGTATTTATAGATGTTACCTTTGTTTATTTTGCTACACTTGACTTTTTCCTCAGGCTAAATCATTTAAAAAGCACAATTGAAACAAATATATGCCGAAACCTGGACTACGAGGAGCAGATCTTTTTTTCACAGGTGAGTGTTTAATGCTTTGAGGAGTAATACACTACCCATTAAGAACCTAAAAGTAAGATTTCCATTTTTCAATGTAATTTCAGATGCATTTGATGAAGAAAGACATTAAATCTGTTCAGGATCACTTATTCAGACAGATGGTGGGTAGAAGTATTGCTTCAGAATTTCTATTCATTAAAAACATAGTTTGTAATCTTGTCAAAATGAAATGCTTTGCTCTCTTTGTAGCATGAGGAAGAGCTGCAAAGTGTACGTAGAGGACTACAGACCTTGTTCCTTTCAGACAGAGGACTTAGTTACAAGTAATGTTCAAGATGTTTTAAGTGCACGTTCTTATTTTTCAGCAAGATAGGTTCACTATCATTTTAAATCACAATACTATTTAAAATGTTGAGTATTACTTTCATTTTTGTAATTTATTTGTTAGGGTCCAGTTGGACAGAGTTGTTGTTTTAACCCTCTAAAGCATGGTGATTTTTACATTCTAATAAAGAATAGCTGTAGAAATAAAAACATTGTTTGAAAGAGACAGCTGTAAAAACATATAAAATGTTTTAAAAAAATAATAATAATAAAATTATATTTTTAAAAATATTCATGAATAAATGTTACCCCTGACACTTGCATTCACTCGCCAAAGGTATGTTTACTTGTCAGTTACTAAATAAAACAACAAAACATATATTCACAGCAGTAATGCATGACAGGAATGGGAATCTCCTTTTTTCACTACAGATCGAAATGTTATAGCCAGTGCCTTTGGTACAATTGACTTAGCTTATTATTTTGAATCAATATCTAATGCCATTATTACTACAACACTGCAGTATGGACAATGAGAACTCATTGTTCTAACATCTCATAGGTTGTGTGTAAATTGATGGATTTCTGGATGCCTAGTTAGTTATGTTGTGATAGTAGAATAATAAATGCTCCTGACAACTTAGACTAGAATGGGTTCTACAAGAGTTCCTTGGATAGTTAATGGTTCATGAGCGTTGTAGGGCACCTTATGTGAATTCAAGAAAGATTCATTAAGATTAAAGTATTGGCACATGACTTTTTTTATGTTGCTCACCACCATCAAAACAAACCTACTAGTTGATCAATACTTCACCACCAGGTGAGGTGAAGTCAGGGGCTCTGGACCGAAATGACTGAAAATAAGACAAATCTTTTTTCAATGTATTCTTCAGTCAAAATGTCAAAGTATTTTTCGCTCTTCATGTTCCCCAAATAAAGACATTAACCACTCTGTTGTTTGAACAGACTGCATTTTGTACATTTGATATGAAACTCTTTAATTAATAGGCATACACACCTTAATTTTTTTTCCATTAAAGTGGATCTCACATGCACACAAACATTCACTCAGAGTTGATTTCTTTCAGCAGTTATTTAAAAACTCAGTTTTAACATCACAAATCCTTTCATAACGGCCCCTCTTCTCCAGTCTCAGAGCGGAGGTCCACAGCTGCTGTTCTTTCCTATGGGTGCTGTGCCCCTGCTTTGGTGCTTCAGTCATTAACTGCACCCAAGACCAGGAAAGGTGGAAGAATAAGCACTTCCCACGGATGACGTCGTCTCCAGGATTTCGCCATTGTATGTCTATTTTAACTTTCTTCACAGAAGAAAACCCTCTTCTACGGCCTGTGAAACCTGCATGGACAAATATCGCAGATGTTAGCAAAGTTGACTTTCATGATCACTAAGCTTGACTGTTATACTATTTGACTGGTAGTAATATGTAGCTAGCTAAAGCAGTTGAATTTCAACACCATTGAAGTTTGATTTGAATGTAAATTCTCGTGCTTGGGTTTAACTTTGTAATATTCTGTTTCTCCCCAACTAACCAGCAGGGTGAGTGGTGAGTGTCACCTGGGTATCTTCTTGTGCACATGCATGACGAGACCTTACACAAATGCACTATATAACACAGCATGCTTGACCTTGTACAATTTGGAGATTTTTAAAAAACAGTTTGTGACTACAGTTGGAACTACAGGTAACTTGTCCCTGAAAATCAGTTTCTAAACCACCATCATCTATTCATCACTTCACACTCTGGTGGCTGTATTTGTGCTCATTCTGAACACTGTGGCTAATACATTGAATTGAGTATCCTTGTTAGTTTGATAGGTTTTATCCATCACTTCTTATTGTCCACTTAGCTACACACTGGTCTGTTGCTCAATATGGCACTCGCTTGATCTATCGTGACACTTTGATCTATCGTGACACTTTGTGGTTACACTTAATCATTTTTACATTGCATGCCAACTATGACTTGTGGGCCTGTTAATACGTCCTGTTAGCATAATTATGTGGTTCACCGCACCATACTGCTAACTCCACCGGTGAAGTTAGTTTGACTCTTTTCCATGTTTCTATCTACAGTCCCCTCCAAAAATATTGGAACAGTGCTATACACTAGACATTTGGGTTTTAGATCAAAAGATGAATGAGACGATAGATCCGAATTTCCGCTTTCATTTCCTGATATTTAAATCTAGATGTGTTAAACAATTTATAACATGGCAGACAGACATAGACCACCCTATTTTTAGTTGAGCCAAAGGAACAATTTCTTAAATAATGGAATATTTGGTTGCATATTTGTTGCTTGGAATGGCTGCATCAATCCAGTGACCCACTGACTACCAGCTGTTTTATTCTTCTTCTGTGTTGCTTTTCCAGGCTTGTACCGCAGCTTGTTTTAGCTTGTTGTTTGTTTTGAGGAGTTGTGCCCTTCAGTCTCCTCTTTAGGAGGTGAAATGCATACTTAATTGGGCTAAGGTCTAGTGATTGATTTTTTGACCTTTGACTTTTTCCCCTGATGAAGTCCTTTGTTGTGTTGGCAGTGTGTTTTGGGTCTTGCTCCATGATTAGATCCTCCCAGATAGATTGCATGCATTTCCCTGTAAATTGGCAGACAATTGGCAGAGTTACATCATCAATAAAGATTAATGAGTCTGTTCCAGAAGCAGCCATGTAAGCCCAAACCATAACACTACCAAGGATCTTGCAGGTTTCTGATCATGAGCAGATCCATTTCTTTCTCCACACTTTGGCCTTTCATTCACTTTGTTTGAGGTTAATATTGGTTCCAGAACTTTTGTGGCTTATCTGTATTTTCTTTGCAAATTCCTATCTGCCCAGCTGATTCTTATCGCTGATGATCGTTTTACATCTTGTGGTATTGCCTCTGAATTTCTCCTCTCAATGTCTGCGAACAGTGAATTGTGATACCCTTACCCCTTCTCTGTGGTGGTTGTTGGTGATATCACTGACTTGTTTTGGGGTTGTTGATTTTTTTAAACACATTTAGATGTCATGAAATGAAAGCTGAAATTCTGATCTACAATGCCCTCACTAATATTGGCACCCTTGGTAAATATGAGCAAAGGAGGCTGTGAAAATTGTCTTTATTGTTTAACCTTTTGATCTTTTGTTTAAAAAAATACTCTGCTCTGAAGGATATCAAACAATTGCAAACACAACACAGGTTTATCAAAAAAAGAATTTTTTATAAATATAGGTGTGCAACAATTTTTTACACCCCTATTAATTCATATGAAAAAAATATATTTGAAATATATTCCAACTGATATTTTACATATTTTGTTACACCTGGGTGACTAGGAACAGGAAATTGTTCAACCATGACTTCCTGTTTCACAGGGGTATACAGTTGCAATACAGTTGCACCAGGTGTGCTTAAGCTTGAACACATGAAATACCTGAACTGGCTATGTTTGTATGTGTTTGCTGCCTTGGCATTGGCCATTTTTGTGAGAATAGAACACATCAACCAACTGGAGCTGAGACCAGGCTCTCTACCCCTCAATTGTTTCTGAACAGTTCTTAGACATTATGGGTGGTCAGTTCCGACAATGTTGTGACATCAGCTGGCCATTTATCTATGGTGGAGATGTAACTGAATTCAAATACATAATTCGCATTGAACAGATGAAGCATCCTAATAAAATACAAATGGTAGGCAGAGTATTCTGAAAGAAACATCTGGATGAAACACAAATGTTTTTACTTTAATGTGGAGCTTTAAAGATAACTCATGGAAGATTGGGAGTAAGGTTGCCAGGTTTCATCAAAATTCCCATTCCAACTACAACTCAAAAACCACACAAAATGCCCTGAGACTAGCCTAAAATGTTTGGGCATAGGACAAGGTAAATGCATGTTTATTGTTTTTCTTTTTGTGGAAAACAAGTTAACAGTGGTGTGCATACAGTCACTAAACACTTTATTAGGAATTAGGTAGGGCCTCCCTTTGCTCTCAATACAGCCTCAACATTTTCAGGTTCACTTTCTTTCTACAAATCTCCTGTTCTACCACATCCCAAATGTGTTCTATTGGATTCAGATCCGGTGACTAAGAGCATTTGAAGAGCTGAAGAGCATTTGAACTCATTGTCATGGTCATGAAACCAGTCTGAGATGACTTTTGCTTTGTGACATTGTGCATTTTCATGCTGGAAGTAACCATTATAAGATGGTAAAGTGTGTCCATGAAGGGATGCACATGGTCAGCAACAATACTCAAATAGGCTGTGGCATTTAAGAGATGATTGATTGGTATTAACAGTTCCAAAACATCCCCACACCATTACACCACCTCAACCAGCCTGGACTGTTGACACAAGGCAGGCTGGGTCCATGGATTCATGCTATTGGTGCCAAATTCTGACCCATTTTTTCCTCATTAAGATGGTTGATGTGCACTTTACCCAAAGCTGCTGACCTGTATCTGCATGATTTTATGGATTACACTGCTGCCACAAGAATATTAGATTAGGCTGATTAGATAATTGCATGAATACATAGGTGTACAAGATGTTCTTAATAAAGTGCTTGGTGAGTGTATATGGATTACCCTGTTAAGTTTAAATCACTTATTTATTTTGATTATACTAAAATTTTATGAAAATTTTGTGAAACCCAGTCAATTCATATTAATGGCATTAACTAAAAAAATATTAAATATGAAAAATAGTTACGAGTGCCATTCATGAACATATGCATGCAAGTACGAAGAAACCGTTTATGAAACTATGAAAGTCCAGTGGAAATTTTTTGTTTGTTTAGGCTTACGCAAGCATTTGTTGTCGATGATCATTCAGCATCGATATTAAAAGAAAGTCTTCCCAGAATATATTGGCATTCCTTCATTGAAGGAAATGCACTGAGAAAGAGGGGCGCTAACCACTTCTCTGTCTCTCGAACACGATCTTATTTCTGATTGGCTGGTAATGGCAAAACAAGTTACTCTGTGCAACAAAGTCTGAACTACATTCACTGCACTTAGTGATGGTACTAGTTAGGATGTTAGGATCTGTGAAATTCTACACATTGGTACTTTAAATGACTCAACATACACTACAAAAAAAATGACATCTTAGCAAGTCAAAATATCTTGAATATAGTCACATTTACCTAGTATTTCCTACTATAAGATCACCATAGACCAAATGTAAGATTATTAAACTTATTTCTAGACTTTTTAAAACTAATTTCAAACTTAAAACAGTCTTATTTTGTTGGCTGCTAATTTTAAAACATCAAATTTTAAGCATTTAATCTAGAAAGAAGCAAAATGATCTGCCAATAGAATAAGAAAATGTAAAACTTAAAATGAGAAAAAAAAAGTCTCAAAATAGATTTGATAATCTTACATTTCGTTTCCTGTAATCTTATAATAGGAAGTACTAGATAAATCTCACTATATTCACCATATTTTCACTTGCTACAATGTCCGTTTTTGCATTTTCTGCATAATGATTTAGAGTTTAGACTTGTCTTAGCATCAAACTTACTTTTGCAACTGGATGATATGTTGTATAGAGTTTTTAAGAGTTTTACTTTGGATAGTTAAGCATTCTTTGCTTCCTATAGCGGTTCTACTTAGAAGTGAATAGGAAAACCCTCTGTTATAGGATTCTACATAGAACCTTTAAGGGTTCCCCAGTCAGAAAAACTGAAGAACGCTTAAGGGTTTTATATGTGACGTTTTTTTCTAAACGCTTCCAATATTAAATTGTTGCAATTATGAATGAAACCACATAGGTAAAATTGGCAAAATCAGGGTCAGCCATGTGTTAATTTTAGTAACATACTTGTCAAATCGAGGTTATATGAGGCTCTCCTATGTATCTTAAGATCTGTAGTTGCGCTCACAGAGCTATAAATAGTATGAGAGCTATAAATAGTATGGACACAGCCTTGCGTACTGACCTTGTTAGGTGCTTGCTTGATGCATGTACCTCCATCTCAGTGCTTTTGAACTCATTCAACTCTTTCCGGATGGCAGCCTGCAAGATAAAAAATACGCCTAGTGCATCCCAATAGTAGACTTCAAGTTGGTTATCTGTGTATTAACAGAATTTCAATAATACATTGGTGTTTCCTTTGAAAGATCAATAGAGATGCACATTTTTGAATAGTTTAATCTGACTGTAGACCTTCATAAGCACTTGCTGACTGTTTGTTGTCATTTACCTTGTCAGCTGCAGACAGTCTAGTCCAGGGTTTGTCGGCTCTCCTGTCATAATCCTGGGCTTTAGCAACTTCTACGTAGTCACTAAAGCGAATCAGGATCTTTCTCTCCCTCAATTCATCGACCGTTGGCCGCTGATTGAGCTAAAAATCAAAATAAGAAACATATTGTATTTTAACATCGAGGCATGTCCTTTTCATAAGACTGGACACTCTGTAGTGATATAAACACATGATTCATAGTTTCCTAATTTGGGACTGCAAAGACATAACTGACAGAAATGGTATGTGCAAAACAAAATTACTAACATCCTGCATAAAATAATAAGAGAGTACTGCTCAGTTTGAGAAAGGTTTTTTTTTAATTGCATGGTACATTGAAAAACTTTGGTTTGCAGACATTTATGTGTTTTTACACATTATCTCTATTATAACAGCATACATTGCATCCGGAAAGTATTCACTTTTCCCACATTTTGTTATGATACAGCATTATTCCAAAATGAATTAAATGAATTATTTTCCTCAAAATTCTACAAACAATACCCCATCATGACAACGTGAAAGAAGTTTGTTTGAAATCTTTGCAAATTTATTAAAAAATAAAAAACAAAAAGCACATGTACATAAGTATTCACAGTCTTTGCCATGACACTCAATATTGAGCTCAGGTGCATCCTGTTTCCACTGATCACCCTTGAGATGTTTCAACAACTTGATTGGAGTCTACCTGTGGTAAATTCAGTTGATTGGACATGATTTGGAAAGGCACACACTGTCTATATAAGGTCCCACAGTTAACAATGCATGTCAGAGCACAAACCAAGCCATGAAGTCCAAGGAATTGTCCGATGGTCACTCTGAAAGAGCTCCAGAGTGTCTCTGTGGAGAGAGGAGAACCTTCCAGAAGAACAACCATCTCTGCAGAACTCCATCAATCAGGTCTGAATGGTAGAGTGGTCAGACAGAAGCCACTCCTCAGTAAAAGGCACATGACAGCCTGTCTGGAGTTTGCCAAAAGGCACATGAAAGACTCTTAGACCAAAGATTGAACTCTTTGGCCTGAATGGCAAGGGTCATGTCGGGAGGAAACCAGGCACCAGTCGTCATCTGGCCAATACCATCCCTACAGTGAAGCATGGTGAAGGCAGCATCATGCTGTGGGGATGTTTTTCAGCAGCAGGAACTGGGAGACTTGTCGGGTCGAGGAAAATATGAATGCAGCAATGTACAGAGACATCCTAAATGAAAACCTGCTCCAGAGCGCTCTGGACCTCAGACTCGAGTGAAGGTTCATTTTCCAACAGGACAACGACCCTAAGCACACAGCCAAGATAATAAAGGAGTGGCTACAGGACAACTCTGTGAATGTCCTTGAGTGGCCCAGCCAGAGCCCAGACTTGAACCAGATTGAACAGATCTCTGAAAAGATCAAAAAAGGGGGGCCCCCCCCCCCCCCCAAAAAAAAACAAAAGGGGGGGAGAGGTCCTGCAAAGAAGAATGGGAGAAACTGCCCAAAAATAGGTGTAGCAAGCTTGTAGCATCATACTCAAAAAGACTTGAGACTGTAATTGGTGTCAAAGGTTGTGAATACTTATGTAAATGTGCTTTTCAAACTTTTTTTTCACATTTTTTAAACAAACTTCTTTCATGTTTTCATTATGGGGTATTGTTTGCAGAATTTTGAGGAAAATAATGAATTTAATCCATTTTGGAATAAGGCTGTAACATAACAAAATGGGAAAAGTGAAGCGCAGTGAATACTTTCCGGATGCACTCTATAACTGGTGTTTCGGGTCAAATAGATATGCACTGTTTAGAGGGTGTCATACCTTTCTGTTTAGTCTCTGTTTTATTTCTCTCCTCTCTTCTTGCTCTGTCTGGTCATTCCGCTCTGAAGAGAATTAGATTAGCAATGATGCATGACATAGTAACACACAGAGGTTGATCTGACCGCTGCAAAAGGAACAATTTCACTTTCAGAAGATTCTGCTGAACAGTATAAACACAGGAGTCAGACTGTTAACACCTAGGTATTGTTTGCTAAACTGTTATTTGCCAATAACTACACGAAACACTTAAATTGTTAAGTAAACCTATATCCTATTAAGTAAACAATACAGGCTATTCAATAGTTTGATGATAATTGAGGCTATGATCATTTAACTTGATATGAAACTAATTAAGCAAGACTAAAAATACCTTGTTTTTTTACGTTTACCCTACAGTCATCGTTAGGGTCTTATTCTACATTTTAAACCTGTCTGCCCGCGATGCTTGATTCTTGAAACAATTTATACATTTTTCTTCGTATACTTAGTCTACTATTTAAAAATAATGATAACACTTACGTTTTAAAATATTTCGGCTCTCAAGCTCCTCAACGGCCGGCCGTTGACTGAGTCTCCTGTAGAAAAGAACCGAAATCACGCCATGAGACATGGGCTTTAAAAAGAGTTCCTATGAACCACAAATTACGAGTTTATGGCACGAAATCCATGCTTAAAGTGAAAATGAAGCCCAAAGTCTTTCTGCCTTGCCTGCAATTCTTCAGCTGAGATACTCTTTTAAGTGGATCTGCGAGAGCTACTCTACACATGTGATTTCCACATACTTGTACACTCAGGGGTAGAGGAAGTGTTTATACTTTAGAAGACCACATTTCTCTAAATATACTTGAAATTCAGAATTAAATGCAGCTTGGACAAATTAGGGTTCAGCGGTGCCTAGGCTATCAACAGAATAATGCACAATAAAAGTCATTTACAGTAGTCTACTGTAATAACACAAGATAAAAATAGCCACAAACAGATTTTCTGTCTATAGTCAATAAAGACATTACTTTTCATCTACTGTATTAGAAATCCCCAACTGCAATGTCTGTAAAAAAACAACAAAAAAAAACAACTAAATGGGCATTTCCACAAATGCACAGATGTAATGGCATTAATATTTCATGAGGTAAATTTGAGATCCACTCTTGATGGGTCCCTGGAAGCTGACCTTATATTGACATGTGTCATTCCCCACAACATTGTAAGGGATGAAATGGACATCTGCCCTATCAAGCTGTAACTCACCCTTCCTCGGCAACAAGCATGTTGCTTTATTTTCTACCCTTTTATTCTTAGAAGTTAGAAATACTTTCATCATGCATTTAAAATATGTAATAAGAAGCAACTCTCTCATAGAGACTTCATCGATGAAGTTTATTTTTAAACCATGAATGTTTATGAATGTCTGGCTACAAAGCTCCGGGATCCACAGTCAAAACGTGTTACACTGAAAATGATCTAGAAATTGTTTTTCACATTTCCAGTTCCAAGTTAGGTCATGACCAAAGTAAAGGCTTGGTTTGTGAAGGTGACAGCAACAAACCTAATATTGGCTGAGGAATGGTTGGCTTGTGGCTTATACCATATTTTCCCATGATTCTAAATTTTCCTTTCGTTTTATATCTATGGGTCAAAGCCCTGTGCTTTTGAGACACTTTCCAAATCCAGATTATAAAAGTCAGTTGATATGCATTCTTTGCCAGCAATTAGAACTTGCTTAAAGAGTGCAGGCGGAAACTGTCTTATTTATACCCCTCTCAAATCTAGTGTCTCTTTGCTATTGAGGTGTGTGGTGGTATCACAGCACGATCAAAAGTGTTCTGTAAGGCCTTCAGAAAAAAGCTTGTGGATGCCTGAGTCTGACAAGCGATTTAAAAAGATCTCCAAATTATTTTAAATACATCATTCCACTGTAAGGAAAAGAATCTACAAATGGTTACATCCAATTTGTCCAGGACTGGCCGTCCCAGCAAATTCAGTCCAAGAGCAAACCGTCTGATGCAAAAAGAAGTCTCCATGAACCCCAAAAATTTCATTTTTGAAATTCACAGGATCACAGGATCTGCTAGTAAGCCTTGTAACTGTTGGTATCAAAGTGCATGCTTCTACGATCAAAAAGAAATGTAAAAAAAAAAAAAAAAATTTGACCTGCATGGGATTTATGCCAGGAAAAAGACTTTGCAAGCCTACAGTTTGCCAATGAGTATATAGGCAAATATCAGGCCTCTTGGAATAATGTGCTCTGGACAGACAAATCAAAGATAAAGTTGTTTGGCCACAGCAACAGCAGACTTGTTTGATGCAGACCCAAGACAGCTTTTCAGGATAAACTCTTCATACCAACTGTGAAGCACGGTGGTGGAAATGTTATGTCCAGTCCTCAGGGACTGGACAGCTTGCATTCATTGATTCAACTATGAATTCTGCAACATATCAAAAAGTGCTTTAAGATAATGTGAGGCCATCTGTCCGAAAGTTAAAGTTGAACCGAAAGTGGACATTTCAACAGGATAATGATCGTAAGTACACTAGCAAATCCACTAAGGAATGGCTCAAAAAGAACGGCTTAGTCAAATCCTAGATTTGAATCCCATTGAAATGTTGTGGGGAATTTGAAACGGGCAGTACATGCAAGAAACCCTCAAACATCAAACTGAAAGAATATTCCTTTTTAAGAGCGGTCAAAAATTCCAGCAAGCCTGGTGGACAATTATGCCTACACGAAGTAAAACACATACAAGAAATTATTTCTGCTGAAGGGGGAAATACCAACCTCTGAGCCCAGGGGTGTACAGAAGAATATCACATTTATTGATATTTCTGTTGAATAAATGATTGAAAGCTAATTTTCCTTGTGGGTTTGTCCAAGTATATCAACTTCATTAGACACTGTTTCAAAGCTGGTCAAATGTTTGCTTGTCAAAAAAAAAACAAAAAAAAAAGCCAACAATTTCCATTGGGTGTACTTATTTTTTCACATGATTGTATGTTCATGTGATGGACTGGCATCTCCCACATTGGGCCAAGTGCTGCTGGGACTGGCTCCAGATTCACCACAAGCTGTCTTGGGATAAATGTATTTATGTAGTCAAATTCAGAACAAGGTCTCCAGCAAGAACAGTTCAATTGAACCAGTTGATGGAACACAAATACCATTTCATTTGGATGTTTAAACATATTGCATTATGCTCAAAATCTAGACTAAATACCAATGATATCCAAAAATAACAATCACTGACTGTCTTTTCTATTGGTGACAGTTTGATAGTTTGGGTCATTGTGTGGCTTTGTATTCCACATGCTAGTAGCCAAAGTGATCAACAATTTAATATGGATGAAGGCTGGTGCAGTGCAATCCATTATTTATCTGTGTGAACTCCAAAAATAGCATGCATGTCTTGCTCCTGCAGAAGTGCAGAAAACTGCAAGGCTATAAATAGTTAGGTTGTGAAGAATCGAGTGTGAGAAATCGTGTTGAACTGATGGGTCTTGTGTGGGTCACTTTTTATGCTGATTCAAACCAAATTCTTGTTGATTTTGAGCCTTCAATTGATTATTTAAGTGTTTAACACTTACCAGGTGTAATTTCGTCATTTTCCCCATCTGCTCCCAAGTAAGGACAGAGTATAATAAATGTCTTTCTTGATGAATATGAAACTGCCGCCCCTTTTTAAAAAATAACCAGACAAAAACTGCACTACAATGGTCTGTTTTATATCTGCATTACTAATCTATGGTTAGTAACCCCCTTTTAAATTCTCATTTACAACTAAGAAGCAAAATTCATCTTCTCCAATATCTTTAGAAAAATTTACCAGCCAATTTCCTATAAATGTGTACCTGAGACATTTTTAGAGGCAACGGGTTCTCAAGCCGATTATTGACTTTGTATGGTTTAATACTGTTTATTACTCTTTATAAAAGATTATTTTATGTTAGAAAACAAATTGCATAATTTTTAAGGCATTTTTGCTTTACAGCTTTTATTCACATGTACTTAAGACAGTATTGTACACAGTACTATACATATTTACAATATCTGAATGTTGTTATAAACGCATATACCCAATCTGCACCAAAATCTACTTTCTTTTGCCCTTACATCTGTTTCCAGTGCAAAGAAGTCTCTAATACTATGTAACAAGCATACTTGTACATTCTTGAAACACCAAGAAGTACATGCACTGAAAGCATTGCTTACTGTTATATAAAATATAAAAGCATATTTGTATTAGTGTTTGATATAAAAATTCACCTGCTGAAACAGATTTGATGATTTATAGCAGCACAAAGCAAAATTATCTTATTTCCCAACCTTAATTCTTCCCTTATGATGTTGAATTGAAACATTGTTTTAATTTGACCTGCAGTTAGAAATAAAGCCAATTAATTTTCTCACTCCAGCACTTGCAGTACATATACAATAAGGACATATGGTATTTATGTGACATTTTGCTCATGGTGCAGAACAATAACATATGGTGAAAATTTGTTCACCAGTGTGATATATTGATTATCCTGGTAAACACTGTGTCAGACCATCATCATACCTTGTTGAGAGGGTTTGTTTCATGTGTTTCATGTAAAGGGTAATTAAAGTTTTCTAAATTTCACCAATTTGTCAGATTCACTTAACTGGCAAATGTTTGGGTAAAGTGTGGTCTTAAACTCTTCCATTGTGTAAAAAATAATAATAATTACACACACACAAGCAGTTCCAGAAACATACTGTACTTGCAATGACCCAGTGCTAAGTCTGAGGGAAAATACAGATTGTACTGCATATACCTGCTAAACATTTCCTTTAAAATCCAAGCAACTTCACATAGGACTGTACGATTAATTGTATTTTAACCACAATCATGATATCTGCCTCCCATGATTAACTAAGCATGATCGTCCGGGATACTACATTAGTTCTTAAAGAGGCACATACTCAATTGTTGAGAAGTACTGTATTTGGGTTTTGACTAGGTGCAAGCCCTATGCAAAGTGTGCTTCCATGCTGGATCAGTGCCGCAAGGTAGCACAACAAACCTCATCAACTGCCTGAAAAGCCAAAATAAAGTGCAATATAAAGAATTTGAAAGGATATAAACAAAAGAAGCTTTATCCACCAAAATTCCTGACCTTCCCCAACAATGAAAACAATAACGGGGACATTAAAAAGTTGTTCTGCCTGAGCTGTATGTGAAATGTAGACTGGAAATAGAGAGAGAAATGTGTGCTGTTTAATATTTTGCTGCCACATCCGACTTGTGGTCAAGAAGAACCTCAAAACTGTACCGTAGCCTGACTATCATGATATTCATAGCGATTTTGAAATGAAGAGCAAATGTGACTTGCTGTATTTCATTTATGTTTATAATTTGTTTTATTGATTTGGCTGAAAAAAAAACAAAGTGCAATAAGTATGCTTAAGTGAAAAAAAAAGTTCTTAACTGACAGAATAATCGTGATTACCAATCGTGATTAAAATTTTGAGTATGTAAATAGCATTTTAACTGTTATTGTGCAGCCCTACCTTCACATAATTTTCAGAAATTAATTTGATGAAAAGATGAAGCAGATGATTAACTATTATTGAGTGAAAAATTGTATCCTCATTTACTCTACGATCCAAAACTATACTGTTTACATGAAATTAGTAGCTTTCTATTGAGCAGTGGCACAATGTGTCTAATCAAATGTCACCATTAAACAATACAGGTTATATTGAGAAAGTGTATGGTTTGGGAATGATTAAAGGGCTATTTTTTTTACTTTTATTAATTTCAAGATTAACTTAACAGCTTAACTCGGCAGTATAATAATTTTGTCATTTACCTTTTATTGTGATACAATTTTCTTGTTGCCAATTTTGGAGCTGATGTTTTATTTAGCATTTATTTAGTTTTTGTCACACTGTCATTTGATACATCTATTGGTTTTAACCATTTTTAAGGTATTAAACTGTTCCTTCCTACCTTCAAGACCTGAGGCCTGTACAGAATTGCAATCACGGGCCAAAGAATTGAATGCTTACTTGGCGAGCTTCATTTCAATCTGCTGGCGGATTTCTTGTCTCTCCTGGTCACTGCGCACAGGGAAAATGTTTCTGTCTTCCAGCTCCTGTTTGCTGGGCCGATTCCGCAACTTCACAGCTAGCAGCTCCTTTCTCATTCGCCGTGGCAGTGTGCCTGTACACAAACACATCCTCTACTTTAAAGTGTAACAACATAATACATAAAGCTGCTTCTTGAAACCCAAACTGGGGTTGATTAAACCTACATAAAACGTAAACATACATAAACTGCCTAGGCAAAAAAAAAAGTTGCACACTCTAAAATTTAATTGCACCATCTACAGCTTTGATCGTGGCATTGTTTCAACAATCTTGTGCAATGTGACAACATTTATTTCCATCCAGAGTTACATTAAGTTTTGGCCGAGATCTTGTATTAAGGACGGGAGACTCAGACCACTCTGTAAAGTCTTCTCCAGCGCATCCCAAAGACTTTCAATGAGGGTAAGGTCAGGGCTCTGTGGTGGCCAATTCATTTGTGAAAATTATTTCTCATTCTCCCTGAACCAATCTTTCACAATCTGAGTCCGATGAATCTTGGCACTGTCATTCTGGAATATGCCTGTGCCATAAGTAGAAGAAACAAAATCCATTGATGGTATAACCCAGTCATTTAGTACATTCACTTACTCAGCTGACTTCATTTTATTGCCGATAATGTTGTTGAACCTAGACATGACCAACTGACTCAACCCCAGATCATAATACTGCTTCCACTGGCTTGTACAGTCGGTGCTATGCATGATGGGTGCATCGCTTCATGTACTTCCCTTCTTACACGCCCATCACTTTGGAATAGGGTAAGTCTGGACTCATCAAACTACATGACCACAGTCCAATAAGTCCAACAGCCATGAGTTCTACTGTTGATTTTTTACGATGTGACTTCACCAAGCATTTTAAAGATCTTCAATCACCATCATATAAGATTTTGAACATTAATTTTCCCGAAAAATTTCTTCCTCAAAGTTGACAGTTCACCACTCTCCTTCCAGGTTTTAATAATGCTTGGGACAGTTCTCCTTAGTTGTTTTCTTTGCTTGAAGCAGGCCAATAATTTGCCCCTTCTGAAATACAAGAACATCTTTTAAGGTTTAAGAAAAAGAAAAAGAAATGCCACAAAAAGTCCCTCTTTCACAGAGGATCATCTGTCCACACATTTTGATTCTGGCACAAGATTTATACCAGATGCCCTTCCTGACACAACCCTCCCCATTTTCCGGGCTTGGGACCTGCACTGAGAGTGCACTGGCTTGTTCAATCCTCCAGTGGCTGGCGTTAGTTCCCTGACCGGGAATTGGACTGTGGCCGGGGCGGAGAGAGCACCACAAGCTAACCACTGATCCACCAGAGAACCAAAATGTCACAAAAATACCCCATGCCATTTCATGATTAGCATATCTTCATGGATATTAATATACTGTATTTCTAAAATTTATTTACCAGAAATGACAGACTCGTTCCAGCTGTCGATGTCGTATATGATTCCTGAGGCATCAGTGAAGCAGTTACTTTGTCTCATGTTCTCCTTGTTCTCCTCTGCCTCTTTCCTGCTTTCCATCTCCCCACTTGGCTCTCGCTCCATACCGCTGGCAACAGATAGATATATAGTCATGTTTTATACACAATCAGAACCTTTATGAACTTATTGAAAATTTGCGCTTAACTAGCTTCCTCCACATTGCCCATTCCCTTCTTTAGCTTTAGGAGTTGTTGTGCTTTGGCATCATCAGTCCCAAATATAGTGCATCCATTTTCTCCCCCCAGAACCATACCACCTCAACCCAGCCTCTTGGTAAGACTTTTCAAGCAAGTGCTTGAACACCAGACAAGATCTTCAAATAGTGAAATCAATAAGTGCAATTGTGTTCACACTGCTGGTCTGTCATCACATATCTACCACTGCTAGTCAAGCAGAACAGACTGGAAATCCTCACTCACCTATCTTGCCGAAGCTTCGTTGCCAGGGCACGGTGCAGTTCCTCAATGATACTGCTAGGGGGCAAAGGAGGATGCAGGGTTCCTATATGAGGTGAACTCACTGTATTGGAGAAAGGCCCTCGGAGAAGTACAGGACTAGGGCCTTCTGGGACTCTGGGAACCTCTTTAGGGAGGAATGAGTTGGGCTGAGGCACTGCTGTGAGAGTGAAGTTAGCACGGTCTGAAAAAAATACACAAATGTGAAACAGTTTCAGCTTTATATTTCTTTAAATTATGAACTATGTTAATGCGGCCCAACTCACCTTCCTCAGTGTTAAGCTGAGTGACCTGAATGCAATGATTGCTCAAAGGTGACTGTATTTGAGACACTTCATCTTCATCTTCGTCTCGTTCCTCTGTATTAGCATCTCTGCCGTCATAATTATCTACTGGAGTGTGATCTTCCTCCTCGTCCTCTTCCTCCTCCTCATCAGTGCTATTAAACTCTTCTGTTGTTCCACCATCTTCTATGGAATCAGGAACTGACAGGCAAGAGTGCAATGTTTGTTGAAACTCAATAAACCCTCATAACTGGCACCTTAGTAGTAAAGAATTAAAGTGAATATTGCCACCTATTGGCCTCAGTCCAGAAATAATTTCCCTACTTACAAAGATGTGTTCATGCAGATTTTCAATGATACATGGTCCCAGACTTTGTAGTTTTTGTAAGTTGTGATGACTTTACCTACAGTTACAGGCTTTAAGATGTTTCTCCAAATGACAAACCTTTGTTATATGTCCAGTGCTTTCCTGTACTACCTTTTTTATAAGTTAGTTTCAGCCTATTTGAGTTATTTATGTGTATAGGCTTAAGTGCTTTTTAAGTGTTTAGGTTTATACCCAGTGCAGACACAATATGAAGCCTTTATTTAAATTGAAATTATTATTTTTTTCAACAGTCCCAATTAATGACATATGTCACGCTGTTGTAATGCTGAGTTATGGGTTAAGATGTGTTGCTAATGGGCCCTCACCAGTAGGCAGATGCTCGTGTTCTGAGCTCAGATACTCCATACTGCTGATGCTGAGGATAGGCCCATGTGAGCCTGGCAGCCGGAGCTCCGCATCCGAAACACTCTGAATGGGAGAGCTGATATTCAGAGAGTGGAGGCCACTGGCTAAGGCCACATCTACACACACACACACACACACACACACACACATAACTTTAGATTAGTCACACTAATTAAAGCTTGAACATTTGCACATTCAGCAACTATTACACATGTACACGTTAAGAATAACTTATTTGGGACCATGATTTATGCAACTCAGCTTGTTGTAATATAATTACAGTCCCCTCCATAACTATGGAAAGGCAAGGCCAATTCATTTGTTTGTGCTATACACCAAAGACATTTGTTTTTGAGATCAAAAGATGGATATGAGACGAGAGTTTAGGATTTCAGCTTTTGTTTCCTGGTATTTACATCTAGATGTGTTAAACAACATAAAACATAGAACCTTTTGTATCAAACCACGCAATTTTTAGGCCAAAGTAGAGGAACAGATAAGTCTTGAAGTAAATAAAACCTAATATTTGGTTGTATATCTCTTGCTTGCAATAACTGCATCAATCCTGTGACTTACTGACATCAACAAATTGTTGTTTTCTTCTTTTTGATGGTTTTCCAGGCTTTTACCACAGCAGTATTAGTTGCAGTTTGTTTCAGGGAGTTTCTTCCTTCAGTCTTCTCTTCAAGAGGTGAAATGTTGCTCAATTGGGTTAAGGTCTGGTGACTGACTTGGTCTAAAACTCTCCACATTTTCCCCCTTATAAAGTCCTTTTTTTGAGTTGGAAGTATGTTTTGGATCATTGTCTTGCTGCATGATAAAGTTCCTCCTGATTAATTTGGATGCCTTTCTCTGTAAATTGGCCAACAAAATGTTCCTGTAAACTTCTGAATTCATTCTACCTCCACTTTCACAGATGAGCTTGTAAGTTTTGGATCATGAGCAGATCCCCTCTTTCTCCACACTTTGTCCTTTCTATCACTTTGATAGAGATTAATCTTGGTTCCAGAACATTTGTGGCTCATCTCTGTATTTCTTTGCAAATTCCAATCTGGCTTTCCGATCCTTACTGCTGAAGAGAAGTTTGGATCTTGTGGTATGGGCTCTATATTTCTGCTCTTGAAGTCTTCTTTAAAAGCCTTATTGTGATACATTCACCCCTGCCCTGTGGAAGTTGTTGGTGATGTCACTGGCTGGTGTGTTGGGGGTTTTCTTCACAGCTCTCACAATGTTTGTCATCGGCTGTTGTTTTTTTTTTTTCCTTGGTTAACCCATTTGTTGTCTGTTGCTCGATAGATCATTGGTTTCTTTCTTTTACCAAGACATTCAAGACAAATTGTATTGGCTATGCCAAATGTTTGTGCAATGCCTCTGTTTGATTTTTCCTCTTTTCCCAGCTTCAAAATGGCTTGCTTTTCTGTCATAGACAGCTTTCTGATTTTCATGTTGGCTTATCCTTTTTAACAACTAATGCAGATGTAGATGTTCAGATATTTATTGTTTAAACAATCAATCTAACAGGACACATCTTGGTAACAAGAAATACCTGTCAGTCACATGTTCCAGTATTTTGCTCACCAACAAATTGGGTGGTCTGATACAAAATGTGCCATGTTCTATGTCGTTTAACACATCTAAACTCAGCAAAAAAGAAATGTGCCTTTTTCAGGAGACTGTTTTTTAAAGAAAATTTAGTAAATCCAAATAAGCTTTAAATATCTTTCTCGGAAAGGGTTTAAACAATGTATTTCATGCTTGTTCAATGAACCATAAAAATTACTGCACATGCACCTGTGGAACAGTCTTTAAAACACAAACAGTTTACAGGTGGTAGGCAATTAAAGTCACAGTTACAATAACTTAACACACTAAAGAGACCTTTCTACTGACTCTGAAAAACAGCAGAAGGAAGATGCTAGAGTGTCTGCTCACCTGCGTGAACATGCCATAGGCCTGCTGCAGGGAGGCATGAGTACTGCAGATGTGGCCAGAGCAATAAACTGAAATGTCTGTAATGTAAGATGCTGATCGTCCTAGCAGTGGCAAACCACGTGTAGCCATTTGTCTGTCCCCAGGCGTGATCGAGAACTTGCAAATTCCTTGGTGGAAGAGTGGAGTAACATCTCACAGCAGGAACTGACAAATTTGGTGCAGTCCATGAGGATGAGATGCACTGTAGTACTTAAAGCAGCTGGTGGCCACATCAGATACTGACTGTTAATTTTAATATTGAACCCCACGCCCTTTGTTCAGGGACTCCTTATTCCACTTATGTTTGTCAAATATCTGTGAGGCTTGTTCAGTTTATGTCTCTGTTGTTGAAACTTTTATTTTAATACAAATATATACACGTTAAAAAATTTGCTGGAAATAAAAGCAGTTGAATGTGAGAGGGCATTTCTTTTTTTGCTGAATTTACTTATGAATACCAGGAAATAAAAGCTGCGATTCTAAACATTCTTCTATTATTCATCTTTTGATCTCAAACCCAAATGTCTTCAGTGTACAGCAAAAACAATGAATTGGCCGTGACGTTCTAATAGTTTCAGAAGAGACTGTATACAGACACACTCATATATAAAAAGCATTCATTTTATTTCTACTTTCTTGTATTTATTATGGTCATCTGAATTAAACAACACTTAAATGGAAGGGACACTGTAGTCTGTAGTACTTGTACAAGTGGCCTGCATCCTTGTGGAGTTTTAAAAATCTTCCTGGCCATTTTGTAAGACACACCTACTTTGTGAAGTACAGTTCACTGCACAGAGTGTTTTATAGTCCTCTAATCATAAGCATTTATTATCACAGGGCTCCTACTGGCTAGATATTTTTAGTTGACGGACTGTTCTCAATCCAGCAGTGATGTTGAGGAAGCTGTCCCTGCTATGCTGAGAATGAGCCATCACTTAAATAATAGCTGGTCAGTGGTGAACTTGTGATGGTGCTTTTGCACTGACGGACAGGGTAGAAGAGTGCTAACATATTATACATAACTACAGATCGGACACAGTCAGTAATTGTATTGAAAGTAAATATCCCCACAATATTTTCTAATGAGCCTAGCTAGCTTCATAGTGTTTGTTTTTTTTAGTGGGGAACTGCATCTTTAAGTGTATGTATAAAAGGTTTTCCATTAATTCACATGATAGTTTATCCCTTTAATCATATGTCATGAAAAGCACTAAGTTAAACACAAAATAAGCAATATAATAATGCTTAAATAAATAAATGCTATAATAATGCTTAAAATTAGGTAAATCTATTTATTAACCTATGCATAGATCTTATTCAAGTACGGTACTATTCATTACATATTGTGTGTTCAAATACATTTTATGTGAATGTCTTTCTTTTCTATTAGACCATTTAAAACAGCAAACTGACTCTCTTATGTCATCCCTCACCTGTTGAGCTCTGCTTCAGCTTCTCGTTCTTCTTTTTCCTCCACTTCCAAGGCCGGAAGAGACGCCCCAGCGTAGCCAGTTTGCTGTGACGGCGGATGGGAGGAGTGTGCACACCGCTTACCAAGCAGCTGGAGCGCATCACCTTCTGCTGCTCCATCACATCTACAAGACACACACACACATAGAGGGAAAGAAGAGAAGAGCGCATAAACAGTGAATACAGTACCACTGCTTTCTACACACAGGTAACTGTTACAGGCTGAGCATGCTCAATGTAACCAGTTGACAGTGTTCAAATAAAGAACTGTCACTGATCCTGATTAAAAAAAAAGAAGCATTGGGGTGCACGTGACTACATTTATAAACTTTATTTAAGGTGTGTCCGTCTCATAGCAGTGTACCAGAAATATTACATTTATCTAAAGTTTAATTTATGCAGAGAAAACTTCTTCCAGTTTTGGCATAGTTGAGCAAGGTATATTTATATTTAGCAACCAACAATGTTACACAACATGGTAATAATGTTCTAATGAGCTATGACCAACAGCCCTATAAGAGCTGCAGAAGGGCAGTAGGAGTGGGCTTGTAATGATTCAGCAATAGGATATGGGAGGGGAGTTCTATACATAGGGGCCGGCCCAATCTAATCACAGAAGTGACAATGCTATAGACACACCAGTAGTCTGTATTGTTTTATATTATTTTCTTACCTCTCTGGAACTTACATACTAGGCTATATATAAGGTACCACTATAGAACCACCGCTGACCAGATATTATTTAACAGTGGATTGCAAGTGTGTGTGGCTCTGGTGAGCTAATCAGTTTTTGTAGCATTGCTATAGGGTTTTTAAACATATCAGTGTCAGTGCTGGGTCACAAGTGTTTACGTCTGATGTCCTTCCTGACGCAAGCCTCCCCGTTTTCCGAGCTTGAGGCAGACATTGAGAGTGTATTGGCTCATGCAATCCTTCAGTGGCTGCGGATGGTTCCCTGATTAGTGAATAGTGGACTAGATCAACAAAGACTTCATGTAAAATCCATAATGAAATTTCTTTTACTATCACACTATCCATTGTTACCCAGATGAGGATGGGTTCCCTTCTGAGTCTGGTTCCTTTCAAGTTTTTTTTTTTTTCTACTTTTCCCCCCCCCCCCCCTTTTTATCCGTGTGCTCAATATATGTAACACAAAATTGTTGAAAGGCAGAGTGTGGTGGGCAATGAGACTACAGTAGTTAGCCAGTGTCTATCAGCAAAGGATCATGGCTGATACTGATCACTCACAATTTTCATCCTTTATCCAATATTTAATTTTTTTTTTTTTTTTTTTTTTTTTTTTTTTTTTTTTCAAGCTGTAGTGGGTAAAATAACAGAATGCTCGAACATCTGTGGGAAATTTTAAATCTCTTTTCAACAATGTTTAATTTGTCAACAAGTGTAATGTGCACACTAACAAGCAAATTAAACCAGTTAACACAAAAGCAAACTATTCTCTGCTCCCGCTGATCACAACAAGGTGTGCAAACACTGTTCAAACTTTTTACATTAATAATATTCACTATTTAGAGGTATTACATTGCAGTTCTTCAGTTCATTATTGACTGCCGTTAGTTAATCGTATTGAATTTGTAATGCTACTGTACTTAACAAGATGTAGCCTTATGTTATGGTATCTATGATACAGTATATATTTACCTAGATGAAACAAATTATGCTCCTGCTCGGGCCATATGCAGATTATGTCACATTATGTCATTTTCTATGGATGCGAATTTATATTTTGCCACACCCTAGTTTGCCACTCCAGTAAAGTCATTGTGGTTAAATTGTTCCTAGCAGACAGACTACAGTTAGAAAAAGTCAAACACTTATATGTGTATGTATATGGAAGGTGTAACATAGCTTGAGTGTATAGTCAATGAGCTGTTCAGACAGACAGACAGACAGACTAATCAATAAACGTCATGACAGCGCAGCTCTCCACCCACGACTGTGAGCAAGGCAATTCAGGTTCAAACACACACACACACACACACACACACACACACACACAGAGTCAAACTCTGTCTGTTCCCAAAATAGCGCATTGTGGGCAGAGGCGCCGTCAGTGTGAATCAGGAGAGCTGCACTGCTCTTTGTACTGGACGTCTTCTCGACCTGGCTCTGTAACTAGACGGAGCGTATGTATGGCCAAATAAAACACGACACGCGGGTCAAGACCTACAAACCGCAAAGCTCGCCGTGCTTCCACAAATCCCGCACGAGCTGTGAACATGGTTACAGAACCTTCTGACGCGTAGCCGAGCAGCGCGCGCCCCTCAGAGACAGAGGCTGCGTCCCAAACCGCATGCTGCACATCTTAGTATATGCTGTATACTACATACTACTAGCACCCGGACACCATTTTGGATAGCTCCATCGTTGCTTTTTTTTTTCTTTTCTTTCATATAGGCGACAACAACCTGGTAAATCCCAGAAGCTTCTCCTTAGTCATTATAAGCAACAGATGGATGCCAAGTTTGGGATGCGCAATATATGCTTTGTTTTTAATTGTATTTGCTGCATGCATTTGCTTTTTTCGTTGTTGTTAATTTACTACTTATTCATACCATTTGTCTGTCTATCTAATCTAATCTAATCTGGACACCTTCTTTAGCAAAGAATCGTGTGCCGGTTTGGAACTAGCCCGAGAATGAGCAGCGCGAGAGACTGTTGCTACGTGAAGTTCTACAGTGGGGGATAAGGGGATTGGGGCGGGTCTACAAATAGAAGGGTGGCTGTTGCTATACGGAAGTGGTTGCTGAAGATCCACAAACAGCCAATCATGGGAGAGCTATTCATAATAAACATATAATCAAGCACACCACCCTTCTTAATAGAATAAATGGGTGGGTCACAACCATAGGGCCGAGATGATATGCATTTAATGCATTATTTCTTTCTCTTTTTTTTTCTCCCGCTTTCCCCCTTTTTGTCTTCAAACTGTAACACAAGCTTCAACCGGAAAAGGTACACCCATTACAGCTTGGGAGTGCATGGGAGTGTCTCAGAAAAATCCAGAGAAGACCAGTTTATTCATGAAGGTCATCACACCAATGCAGTCAGCACATGAATCCAGCATACCATGGAGAATAATAAATACTATCTGACAATGCACTGAAATACTTTGAACTGCTCACAAGATTTTTTACATTTTCAACTATTATAGTTCGAAGTATACACATTTGTAGACCGTTTTTAAGTACTTAGGTTTGTCAGCCCTCTGTGCCCCATCTATCAGTGGAGAAGGTTAACCATTTCAGTATCAGATGTAGCAACATTGCTGGGGTTTATACACTGAATACACTCACTGGCCATTGTATTAGACACATTTAATATGTTGGTTAGGTACCATAGTTAATCTTTTTTCCATGACCAATTTGGATTAATCATCTTATATCCCTTCAATCAATGGTACTTTCTGACCACAGGACTGCTTTTAGCTAGACATTAGCTGGATTTATGTTTGCAGACTGTCCTCAGTTCAGCAGTAACAGTGAGGTATTTAAAGAGTCCAGAAAAACTGCTGTGCCTGGAGTACGATGTACGTAAAGCACCACCCAAGTAATCTATCCAGTGGAGGTCCTGATACTGTAAGTAAACCTAAATATGTTGTAATATATAAAAGTATATATGTAATATTATTTTAGTAGACTTTCGATATGTAGGCACCATTTATACTATTTATGATCTTCAATTCAGTAAAAAAATCTTCCTTGAAATATGCTCTTGTATCAGGTTTATATCACTACATATACAAGATTTCCTACCCACAAATGACCTCGGTTATTTAGTTACACTAAAAAAAATTAACCTGAATAAAGAATCTGTAAGACTGAGAAGTCATTAGCAGAGAGCCTCCATAACAGAATAGCTAATGGCTGGCTATACTTTCATGTTTGTGTAATCTATTCATTCATTCTCAGCCTTTGAGGCCATGCTACACAAATGCTGAGAGGCTATTATTGTAATGCCACACCAGAGATGAAAGAGAACGACTTTATTCAATTCATTACTGACTGCATGACTTAATATTGCGGTCTTGGCTTTCACAGTCGGGATGGCCATCTCTTTTTGTTTGCTCAGCCACAGATGCATTACAGTGTTGGTAGAGGCTGACCTGACCGGGAGCAGATTGGCATTGTGTCTAAGAATGCTTCTCTATGGAGAGAGCTGCATCAAATGTTAACGCTTGACTGAAGCCATAATAGACACTCCCTCAGTGCTACATTGACCACCTTGTCTGTATATGAGTTAATGAGATAAGGTCTGTCTGAGATAAGGTCAGCAGTAAGTCTGGAGAAAGAAGAATGAAGAAAGAACACACTGTCCACAGTCCAGCATGGTGGTGGTTCGATGATGCTCTGGGGCTGCTTTGCATCCTTTGGAACTGGAAACCTGTAGCGTGTGGAAGACAAGATGGATTCATTGAAGTATCAGGAAATCCTAGGAGAAAATCTCATGCCATCTTGTAAGGAAGCTGAAGCCTGGGAGTCGCTGAACCTTCAACAGGACAATGATCCCTAGCATACCTCAAATTCCACCAAGGCTTGGTTGCAGAAGAAGTCCTAGAAAATTCTAGAGGGCCATCAAAGTCACCTGAACTGAACTGGAGGGCATTGCTCATGAGGAATGGCTTAAGATTCCTCAGGAATGCTGACAGAGCTATGCATCTTGTTTGCAGCAGGTCATTACAGTAAAAGGGTGCTCTACTAAGTACTAAAGATGCTTGCCATTCAGGGGTTGAATAATTTTGAAACTGGAGAAGTCATTATAAGTTGGATTTTCAGTTGAATTTGGGGAAACCACTTGAAGCATTCGTTGTGTTGAACTATTTCAATTGCTTTTGTTTGACATGTTCATTGCAAACAGCAATGGGGGTGGAATAATTTTTATTACAACTCTGTGTGTGTGTGTATACTGTATATAATAAAATCAAAGCATCAATCACATCAAATGCACAGCCTCCATTAGTACAGGTCTGAGAGCATTAAAACCTCAAGCCATGAATATCTAATAACACAATAATGAAATGCGCTTTGATGACATGCCAACGAACCCACTACAAATATATCTCCAGTCTCCACTATTATGTTGAACTGACAAACTAAGCTTTCAACTTATATTTTAAAGTTAAAATGTAAAAAATATGTTGTCTTATATTTCAGTCCATCACGGCAGCTGTCAACAGCTATGCGTTGTACTATGTTTTGGTAAAGCAGTGCAATCCAGACAGTGTATTTTTCTATTAATTATATACATTTTAACACATTATTATGTTTTACAGCTATGTTTAGCTTACCTGCAATTGTACCATTCAGAACGAGATTTTTTTTTTTTTTTTCAAGAAAGCTGAAAACTTGTTGTTCTTTCAGTAATTTACCCCCGAGCTCAACAACTGTGCGGCCATCTGTCCATAGAAAAGCGCCTCTGGTATAGTATCCATATGAAATAATAAAATGAGTCTCTGATGAACGAGGCAAAGATTGTAATGTTCTTACAGTAGAAATTTTTGAGTTTGGTATGTGATGGTAGATCAGTATGATAGTATCTCATTTAAAGAATATTTGAAATAGTTACAATATTTCTATTATGCTACTGGGTATTTGTGACATCATATTTCCATGTGTAGCACAAGATTTAAACAAAACAACCAGCATACTTTTTAAATAGTAAATATGCCTGGTAAAATTTCTGCATTTCAATTATTTTATAGACTACTTAAAGAAATGAGCAGCCCTCCTAAGTCCATTTTAGAAGTGTTTCTGACAAAAATTATGTAATACAGGCACTGACACTGCAAGGTTATATGCTATTAAATGCCATCCTGCTTGAAAATGTGAAGCTGTAAAAGGATACTGTGATATACCCAAACTCTGATATTGGGTTCTGCGGTTATCACACTGTTGCACCTCAAATATAAATACAATGGAACAAATACCTATAGTCAGAGAGAGTCAGGGTTTACTGAAAGTCACAACAGTTTGTAAACAGAAAGTTTTGAGCCGTGTTTAAAGTAACAGGGCAGCAACTGACACTGTCTCTATCTTCCCTTGTTTTCAGTGCGTAATGTATTGTCTAATATACTAAAGGTTTATGCAGTAAACAGAAAATGTTCCAAAAGCATCTGTTCATTTTCTTTTAACTTTTAAACCAGAAACTTAAACTAAGGCTTAAACTAGCAACAAAGAAGGTTAACGGTAAACCCCTTAAAATGAAACAGCAAACTCTTTAAATGATAAATGATGTAAAGAAAGATTTTTAATGCAGTTATTTATACATTACTACTTTTGATTATTAATATAATAATAATACTACATTTACTTTGTTTACATCATTTGAGAATAATTGATTAGACAGATTTATTACAGCTTTAATTCACTATATCAGAATTCCAGTGCGTCAAAGGTTTACATACACCAAGTTGACTGTCTCGTTAAACAGTTTGGAAGATTCCAGAAATTGATTTAATGACTTTTAGAAGCTTCTGATTGGCCTTTTTTTATGAGAAGTTAATCGGGAGTGGCTGTATTTAAGGGCCTCCCTTGAGAGTCAGTGCCTTTTTGCCCTTGATACATTGGGAAATTACAAGCAAGCCAGCCAAGGTCTGAGAAAAATGTCCAGTTCCTCCTTAGGAGCAATTTTCAAACAACTGAAGGTACCACAAGCAACTGTACAAACAATTATATGTAAATATAACAATCTTAGGACCACACAGACACTGCAGTGTTCAAGGAGGAGGCACAAATGAACTTCCAGGGATTCATGAAGTTGGGTCCAACAGTTTCAACTGAATCCCAAGACAACAACAAAGGAATTGATGAAGGAGTTGGAGGCATCCCAAATGTGAAGCATGGGGGTGCATCATGTTGTGGGGACGTTTTTCTAGAAATGGTACTGGTGCATTTCAGAAAACAGATGGCATCATGAAGAAGGAGTGTTATTTAGAAATACTTAATCAACAACTCAAGGCTTCAGGAAAAATGTTAACTTGGTCACAACTGGGTTTTCCAGTAGGACACCAATCCTAAGCATACCTTCTAAGTTGTAACAAAATGATTTAAAGACAACAAAATTAAAGCATCTAAGTGGCCATCACAAAGCCCTGACCTGAATCCCATAGACAATTTGTGGACTGAATTGAAAAAGCATATCTGGAGGCCCACAAAATTGCAAATAGTATGAGAAGCTTGTTGAAGGCTACCCCTGGCATTTGATTTAAATTAAGCAATTAAACGTGAGTGCCACCAAATATTATTTAAGTGTATGTAAAATTTTGACCCACTGAAAATCTGCTATAGTATATAAATTTACCTCTTATGAAAATAAAGTAGATACCTTAATTAACCTATCACAAATGTATGGTAACATATAATGTATGGAGTTGTGAAAAACAGAGACTGAATATCTTTAGCCGAGGTGTATGTAAACTTTAACTGTATATCTGGTAGCAGATTCAGTCTTAAGTCTATAACAAACAATATTCTTCTCTCTTAGCTCTTTCTGTCCTCACTCAGTGGTGATCAAAACAAACAAAATCAGGAGGGTGGGCTATAGAACACTCTCATATAGAACACTCTGTTGTCATTTCCTCTTAATTGAATCAGACTAATCCTAAAAACACGTACACAGTAAAATCATATTTGTTGAGTTCACTCAAGTGTTTCTCGGAAATCTAATGCCAGGGGTTCATTTGAGGTAAATGATCTATTTTTGCATAAGTTACATAACTAAATTAAGGAAAACAGGATCAGTTTCCAACCTCTGTAAACTCAATGCATCATAACTTATTATCTTCAAATGGTCGCTAAGCAAAAAGGGGTATAGAAAAGAAACAAGATAAAACAACTACACAGTAAGAGCCCATCATCTTTTAACAGTGGAGTCTGTTGTTGCAGACAGAGAATGGTAAGTCGCTATAATGTACTGAATGTCAATGCATCATAGTTAAGGTGATGCACAGAAGTGTAAAATCCAAAATGCATTTTTAAAATGCCAGTATAGCTAATATTTCATCTTAATTATTAGCAATGCAAAAAATATTGAACACATTTTAACAAATACACATTGGGATGTTCAGAGATTCTGCCCTGAGTATGAGTATTTTATCTTGTGAAACATGGTCACAGATATTCAAAAACAGTGATCACTACTATAGTTTTACAGTATGGTTTGTTGGATTAAAGGTGCTTAGCTTCCTAAAATGTTCTGCTTAGAACCTTTTCTAATACATGGTAGCTCAATTGAATGGCTCTACAGAGAACCTTGGAGAGTACTTCCAGAAAGAGTGTGTCTATGAAAATTTGTGAGTGTGTCTATGAAAATTTGCATTAGTAATATGGCTGCCTGTGGTGCTCTCTATGGTGCTGAAACCCCCATTGGTGATGTGCAGAATGAGCTTCTTTTTGCTCACACCATTCAATCCCAATGCTACTACAAGATAACCAGAAATACTAGAATGCTATTGAGTGGGTTGTACTTGAAATCTGTGTCTGTGTAGGTGTTTGGATGAATGAGCAGGCTGTAAGTATTACTCTCAGTGCTTCATTCACTAAGAACATAAATAAAGCAAGTCATAACCTTTTATACATACATATAGGGAATATGAACAATTACAATTTGCAAAGTATCACTTACAATGTACTGATAAAGCATGATGCAGCATGACCCCTCAGTGTAGATTCAACCAGTTTAGCTGCTGAGCACATCACATGCAATTTACTAAACAGGAGTATATTCAGAATCGTTCCCACTGTTCACACTGTACATTCTTATGTTTGTGCGGTGATTCTATACAGGCTGCTTATGAGTAACTTAAAAGTAATTTCCACCAGACTGTCTCCTCATTGTTCCTTTCTGCCTCCCTTCCCCCTCTTCATTCCTTTCCCTCCACCCTTAATCTCTCTCCCTCCATCTCTATCTCTCCTAACTCAAGCACTATCCTATTCATTTTAGGCTGCGTCACAGTGATGCTCATATAGTTTATCACACACAGTGCATCAGCAGGTGACTTCACCATCTACTGAATCATTACCACCCAGTAGAGCCCCGCTAATGTCGACGACTATGAACTGTTATGAATCAGCCTGTAAACAGACATTGCCATTTCCGGGAACATTCTACGCTTGGAGAAAAGAGCATAATTTCACAAGGCTCTCCAAGAGTGTTTATTTTTTCCTCTGCCTGTTGCACTATAAAAAGATGTGTTGGACCTTGATGCTATTTTAAGACAGCAATACCTGCTGTTTCCCAATTATGATGAGCAAAAACATTTAGAATGTGGCCCTCAGAAAGGGTTATGTCAATGCTACTCTTAGTTCTTGAACATATTTATAGGAATAGCCAAACAAAACTCATGATTGTGATGCTACCCCAAATCTAATAAGGACTTTCATATTTCATAATGCACATTTCTAGCAACACACTTTGAGCTATAAGCAAAACTATTTCTCAGACGGAATCATATTTTTGTTGCAAGCATGGTGAGTCCACTGAATCTCAAATTGCCCTGCTGAGTGTACTGTGTTTTAACAAATTGCATAAACTGATGAATCATAGGATTCTCCCAGCAGTCTGCTGGGTATCAAGCTGCTTAGTACTTTTAATAATAGTTAATTGATTAAATATTTTAAATACTTCATCTCAGTGCATGGTGCAAAATTCCAAAACAAATTCTCCAAGGCATGACCTGCTCAAACACACAGAAGCTCCTGCCAAAGTAGAATTGCACTTTGCAAGTTTACTGCTAACTTTAATCCAAAGCAAATGAAGCATGTTAAATGAAGTCCAAATATCAAGTAGAGATAAATATCCATACATTTGTAATGCATGGGTGTGTTATTCTGAGATATTTCGAGGAGACAAAATATCCCAGACCCCCCCTCCCCTCAATGTAATGCGCTATAATTGTCTACTAAAGCACTATATAAATCTAAGGTATTATTATTATTATTATTATTATTATTATTTATTATTATTATATAATTGGAGAGCATGGACAATTCTGCAATCTTGGACTCTCTCTCTCTCTCTCTCTCTCTTCCCAGTGCAACCTCAACGATCTTCCAGGAATCTAGTAAACAACCAATGAGTAAAAAGATTTTTCCTTTGTGTCTTTTCAGCTTACTGACAGAGAGAGTTATTAAAAACTAGTGGCAGCGTTGTAAGTTATTTGTTAGGGCTGTCATCTGTAATGTCTATTTTGAAACTGATATACGATATACGATAAAGCACTGGTTTGAGGAACAATGAATAGTTTCAAAATAAGTATTATTTATATGGCATGTCTGTTAAAAATCTGTTTTGCTGAATAGCCAGATTTTTAGTGGCAGCCTATGTAAGAATCCCTGATACTCGATGACATCTAACTACATAAGACTACATCTTCCAATCCTCTCTCACACACACAGCAGAAAAAGACACATTGTCAAACACTTAATCTGCTCCCTGCTACATCTCCAGGGAAGCTGCTGAGCTTGTTGTTTTGTTCTGTTTTCACACCCGAAAAGAGAGACGGATACTAGTGGACTACAGTGGACGAGGAAAAGAACTCCTGTATAGTAGACTATACTCTGCATCATCCCTGCACTCATAAGCAAAATAAGAATGGGAGTTCTGAATGAGAAAGTTTGAGATGCTACTATATTAGCCATAGTCATAAAAAAAGAAAAAGAAACAAATAGCCAAAATGCTAAGCATTGGCTGGTCCAGATGTACATTCTTCACTCTACCATTAGTTTCACTGTAATTACTGTATAAATCATACTAATTATGGAATAAAATACTACTATAAATAACGGATTAATATATCCAGACTTTAAGGTGTTACATATGTGTTATTAGTTAATGGCAGCACCTCCTGTTCAGATAAAAAGTAGCTCCTGAAGGACTCAGATATTCTTGTCACTTTCCCATCAATATTGCATTGTGTCTGCTATATTAGTGTACAAGCTGCATCACGACACCTGCTGACCCTAGTGAATCTATGATCTCATCTTTCACAGCTCAGCATCCTCAGTTCACTATGAAGCCATTATGCTGTAAAACAGGTTGACAGAAATTCCCCATAACGACATTTTATAAATCTTGTAAAAGATGCATTAAATAGAAAACACTAAGATTTATGATTAAATCGTATACGACCAGTTCGAGTGAAAAAGCAACCTTTCTCATTTCTCCAACATAAAATGTTATCAATTCTGGGGTGGGGATCTAAAATAATAACAAATAAACATACAGCACCGATTCACAGAGAAAAAGTGATTGATTAAGGATCAGACTGAATGCAGACCTTTGAACTGCACATTCTATAACACATTATGCAACACCTTATTAAAGAGAACCAGCTCTCTCTTTCAAGCAGTTTTAGAAGCAAGTGATGAGTCATAGCCCACCGCTAGGAGAAAAGTGGCCAGGATGGATTTCTGACCAGCACTCAGGGACATAGGCCCCAGTGACAAACCTGTTTTATATTCAGTCCCAAAAGAGAACTATTTGTATGAGCAGTCATTAAAACACCTACATACAGCAGCATTTCAGGAGAGCCTCAATTAAAAGGTACTTAACAGGTTTTAATGATGGATTTTTTCATACATGGTTTCATGAACTTCAGCACCATAATTACCACCAAACAAATATTGCTTCAGGAAAATAGAGCTTATAATTCATTACGTAGTATTTAGTGATGTTACATAGTATATCCTGGTATTCTCAGTATCAGAATGTATAATAATTCTAAGGTTATCACTCATTGTACTCTGTAAATAAATGTCCCAAATTCCATTCGAATTCTGTGTGGATAGTGTTCAGTCACATTCCATATCAGATCTGTTTAAAAGTCTTAAAATCATCTATTTTAAGGCATTCGCTGGCAGCAGCCCAAGAGTCCTCCTACATGCGCTGCTGTTCATTTTGACACCTTGCTCTCTGACATTTTTCACCTGTCGTCTCTGTCTTTTCAGTCCAGCAAATGGGCTCATCTGCTTCCTTTAATATAGGCAAAATGGCCAAGAATGTAGTAAGGGGTCCTCTGTGAACCAAACTGATCGCACTTTAATAAGAGAATCCAGACTAAAAATAATAACTGTGAGGTGCTCAGGAACCAAACTTAAAATGATTCATTTATTTATGCTCAAGACATTGCCTTCAAGAGCGGAAAACCTATCAGCAGTCTTGAGAACAAGAGCTGTGATGAATGTATGACATAAAGCTGGAAATGATGACAGACAAGTTTAGCCTGATAGCATGATTCATTATGAGATGCTACATACTGTTATCCTTATGAGATTTTCCCAAATCCAAGAGCTCCCACAGGAGAAAGAACGATAATCGTCAAAGAACCTCACTGTACTGATATCAGCAAGCAGTGAAAACTTTCCTTCAATGCTGCAGCAAGTCTTTAACACACATAAAGTGAATGAGAGAGTATTGGAACCTGGAGTTTAAGCTATTTAATTAATTATCACTTAGTCGAGGGAGAAACTGATGCTTTACCCAAATTACCTTATACTAGCATATGTTAATGAGAACCAAGAGTCATTATAGTCTCAGAAGACTTACTCCATTACTCTTTCACTCAGCTTCTTTCTAATCACTTCTGACATCTGTGTTTGTTCTAGCACTTATAATTAATTATAATTTCTCTGAATTATACACACTCAAATGTATAATTTTCAAGGAAATAAAGAGTAGCCTTCTAGACAGAGGAGAGAACGCCACAGAAATATCAACTGCTAATCATAATTCCCCAAGAATAACACAGATTAAACAGCTTTCTATGAGTCATGCACACCGCTGAAAACTGTCATGTATGATATATATGAAGCTGACTGTCACTTGGGGTGACATTAATAGTGGGTCTACTTGTCAGATTGTTGAATAAAGCCACTTTCCAGGGTATTTTTGCTCACTAGCTTCATTCTAGTGTGATAGATGTGAATAACATAATCAAGCAGAAACTGCAGTGTTACTCAACCACGTCTCTTCTGTTGGTCACACTCTGTAATAAGCCATGCTTATCAAGACTAGGGGAAAGAGACTGTGCATGCCTACATACTCAGACTAACAAACTGGGATGCATTACAATTGTGTCTTTGTGCTGGACACCTGCTGAGTGTCAAGTGTGCCAGAACAAGAGGGCCTTGCTTCATTACCACGGAGGTCACAACCAGGATTAAACTGTTTAAATGGATGGCATGACGTACATTTAAGAATGCATGTATATGAGTTAATAGAATACTGTCGAATTCCATTCCATTCATCTTCTACCGCTTATTACTGCTTATTCCTTCTTCAGGGTCGCGGGGAACCTGGAGCCTATCCCAGGAATCATCGGGCACAAGGCAGGGTACACCAAGGAGTATTACCCAAATTTACATATGCCAATTAATAACCAATCTTGCTTCCAGTTGCTCAAAATAGCCTGTTCTGGGTTCTGGGAGAAGCAAGTCACTGTATTACTGAAACTTCATTAAGAGTCTTTATGCTACAATATAAGTAAAGGACTTTGGACTGAGTATTGCGCACCAGACGGTTAAAAACGACGTGGAAAACACGTTGTGCACAACGTTTATGTCAGAAAAGTGCTGTCCAGTGAGTGAAACTCAATTTCCACCCATCCTCGTCTTCATCCTCATCCTGACTGACTTATTCCATTCGGTCCTCCATCCTTATAGAGGCAACAATGCGCAGTCGGCAAGTGATAACAAATAGCATCAGATCCCCGGCCATTCCTGTGGCTTAATATATAACCATTATTGTGTATTTACTGAACAAACCTGGTCTTGTATTAGGATAGATGATAGCCTGTGGCTCTATAGAAAGACAAAGGATATGCCTCTGTCTTCAGTGAAAATACAAAGCAACACAACCTGTTCTGTCTGCTTCATCATGGGCCGAGATTCACAACGCAATCATATCATTCTAGTGCATGATCAGATGTGCATTGATTTGTGTTTTTGTAAAGCCTGAGCTCGAGGATGAGCCTCGTGATTTGATTTAGCCTCTTTCAACGTTTTCGCGCTCTCCGTTTCGCAACATCAGCACCGCTTAAGTGAATACCTCTTGAACGTCGGTTCGTCGCGCGCACAAACTGATTCGCTTTCAGCGCTCATGCTAATGGCATCCGAAGATATAATACTAATAGGATGGTATTAGCTCACCTGCACTGTGTGTGGAATCGATGCCCGACTCACTGAGGATGTTCGGGTCACTTTGAGACCTGCATCTATGCAGCATGCATTTGTCGTCCGAGGAAGCCATGGAGAACGCGGTACAGCGCAGGAATTACAAATACAAAATGTGTGGAACTGTAAGAGGCAGTCAAGGTCAGCTCACAGAGAAGGTGAAGGCGACGAGATTCGGTCCAAGCATCCGGAGAGCATGCTTGTACTGGAAGCGCAGGCAGTGTGAGTGTGTGTGTGTGTGTGTGAGAGAGAGAGAGAGAGAGAGAGAGAGAGAGAGAGAGAGAGAGAGAGAGAGAGAGAGAGAGAGAGAGAGAGAGAGAGAGAGAGGATGCGCTCCTGTAGATTGGGCAGAAACAGTTCACTGATTTTCATCAGCTATTGCCGTATGAGTAACACTATTGTCCAGTATAACGGGCAGCGCCAACTCTGATTTATATTTTTATGGGCCATTATTAAGGTGCGTTTTATTTAAATAATAAATAAAATTAATCCGCATGTGCACAATTTAAATAGCCCTACATCATCCCAGTGGTAGCAGGGTGGCACTGCAGCCAGAGGCTTGGGTTACAGCTGAATATGATAGAATGATGAAATGACAGTTGTGCAGTGATAGAAATCGTTGATTTAATATGTTCTTCTATTGAATAAGGATTTTTTTTTTTACGATACACAGGAAGTGATTTTAAATCCAAGGTGATTAATCTGCTGCTTCAATGTTTTCTTTTTGCTGTTGTTGCTGCATTCTTATCCTATGGTTTTGTATTGACAAAGAGAAGAAATTATAAAAATAATATTTAAAATGATAAAAGAAATAATTAATCAATCCATCCATTCATCTCTCTCTCTCTCTCTCTCTCTCTCTCTCTCTATCTATCTATCTATTTATCTATACACACACTTACCCTTCACTTTATTAGGAATACCCCACCTGCACATTCATGCAGTTATCCAATTAGGCAACCATGTGTAGGCAGCGCAATGCAAAAAAATCATGCAGATACAGGTCAAGAGCTTTATTTAATGTTCACATCAAACATCAAAAAGAAGAAAAAATGTGATCTCTGTGACTTTGATTGTGGCATGGATGTTGGTATGGACAGGTGAAGACCAGGGCGGAAAAAATCACTTTGTCGTTTTCCAGTCTTCAACTGTTCAGTTTCAATGAGTCTGTGATCATTAAATCCTCAAATTATTGTTTTTAGCTGACAGGAGTGGGTGGACTTTTGCTGTTGTAGCAAATTCTCCTCAAAGTCTGATATTTTGTGCATTCTGAGATGTTTTTCCAGCTTACCATGGTTGTACACAGTGATTGTTTTAGTTACTTTATCCTTGAACCAGTCTAGACATTTCCCTCTGACCTCTCTTGGTCAAGGCAATAAGGCATTTCCACCCATAGAATTGTTGCTCACTCAATGTTTTTATATTTTTTTCGCACCATTCTGTGTAAACTCTAGAGACTGTTGTATGTGAAATTCCCAGGAGCTCAGCGGTTTCTGAAATACTCAAACAAGCCCTTCTGGTACCAATATCTATGTCACAATCTAAGTCACAGACATCATACTTTTTCTTCATTCTGAAGTTTGACGTGTGCATTACCTGAAGCTATTGACCTGTGCCTGCGTATATATATAAATATATATATATATATATATATATATATATATATATATATATATATATATATATATATATATATATATATATATATATATATATATATGTGTGTGTGTGTGTGTGTGTGTGTGTGTTTGTGTGTGTGTGTATCTGCAAGGAATATAGCTGTGATGTGCAGCAAAAGGTTGTTGAGCTTCACAAAATGTTATGAATCAACATGGAATTGGATGTGTGTCTATATTGTTTCAACACAATGTGAAGAGGACAAGTGGCCATAAAATCTCCAAGAATCACAGCTGGAGAATTGCAGAAGTTAGTTGTGTCTTGGAGTCAGAAGTTCTCCAAAACTACAATCTGAAGTCACCTACATCACCACAAGTTTTTTGGAAGGGTTTCAAGAAAAAAAGCTTCTACTCGCATCCAAAAACAAACTCAAGTATCTTCAGGTTGCCAGACACTACTGGAAAACCAAATGGGATCGGGTTCTATGGTCAGATGAAACAAAATAGAGCCTTTTATCAATAAACACCAGAGGTGGTTTTGGCACACAGAGAGGTAGCCATATGGAAAAGTACGTCATGCCCATGGTTAAATATGGTGGTGGCTCTGTAATGTTTTGGGGCTGTTTTTCTGCCAGAGGACCTGGACATTTTGTTAGGATACATGGCATCATGGACTCTATCAAATATCAACAGGTATTCAATGAAAACCTGATTCTCTCTGCCAGAAAACTTAAAATGGGCCTGGTTGGATCTTCCAGCAGGACAATGATCCAAAAGATACATCAAAATCTGCACAAAAATGGTTTACTGACCACAAAATCAAGGTCCGGTCATGGTCATCCCAGTCCCCTGACTTGAAACTCATAGAAAACCTGTGGGATGGACTGAAGACGAGAGTCCACCAGTGTGGACCTCGAAATTTGAAGAATCTGAACAAAAAATTTGTTGTTGTTGTTGTTGTTGTTGTGATGCTTTGTTTACAGTTGTTTGATATCCATGAGAGTAGAGTATTTTTGAGAATTTCTTAAACAAAAGATCAAAAGATTAAACAATCAAGACAATTCTCACAGCCTTCTTTGCTCATATTTTGCTCATACAACGGAAGAAGTTTGAAATATTCAAACAGAAGAAGTTAAAATTAAGAAAACAAATGTTTGATATCTATACCAATAGTTATATTCAAGATTCTGCACTATTTCTGGGTCTAGGTCCCTATCTAAAGGTAAGCAAATTTGTGATACTGACCATTTTTTCCCCCTCATGCCTAATCTCTTTTGCTCTCAGACATTCTTGGACCCCACTGTGTCTGTCTGTCTGTCTGTGTGTGTGTGTGTGTGTGTGTGTGTGTGTGTGTGTGTGTGTGTGTGTGTGTGTGTGTGTGTGTGTGTGTGAAACAGGTTAATCGGGTTGTTTATTGTGTGGTATTTATAGTCCTAAATTAAAGTCCTTAGGCCCTCTGCAGGACAGACACGGTGCAGATGTAAGGTTTCTGCGCAAACCTGCGCCGTGATGAATGGAAAAAGACACTCTCCTCTCATTGGTCAGCTCAGATGACTGCAACAAGGAAGCGCCGCTAAAGGAAATCCATCCTCGGGCAGAAATGGCGGCGCTCAAGTTGCGTTGGGCTGCAGTGTTTATTTTGAGTTCTGTCAGTCTAATCCTCACTTGTAAATGTGACAATGTTGAGAATTCAAACGAGTCAGTTAGACACAAGGACGTCGACCCGAGCGCATCACAAGCAGCGAGTCCGGGCGAGACTCAGCACGGTGAAGGGAGCAGCACTGAGGAGGTTCAGGCTGGAAGGCAGCAGTGGCACACGACCCAGTTTGGCAGAAACGGTGCACTTGAAGACGACAACGCGGACTCTGAGACTCTGAACGATTCTCCTGGAGACCGCAAATCTTTCACTCCACCGCCCGCTAAAGACCACTTTCAGGAGGAACTGGTGATCCGGCCCCTCCATTCCGGAGACATCTATGCGAGTTTCCAGTTTGGCACACAACTGGACACAGATTTTGAACAAGAAGAAAAGAAAGGTTGTCTTTACACCCAGACTGTGTGCAGAAAAGCTGTTGTCTTCGGTTACCTCCCTCTTGAACAACTGTTTTTACCTCAGTTGTGTCTCTAACAATCATTTACTTAGTATAACTGACAAGCCTGGAATATATAGATTGAATTGCAAGAATTGAACTCCTTTAATGTCCTATATTTATATATCCCATCCATCCATCCATCTTCTACCGCTTACTCCTTGTTTAGGGTCGTGGGAAACCTGGAGCCTATCCCAGGAAGCACAAGGCAGGGTACACCCTGGACAGGGTACCAGTCCATCGCAGGGCACAATCACATACACACTCACACACCCATTCATACACTACAGACACTTTAGACACGCCAATCAGCCTACCATGCATGTCTTTGGACTCAGGGAGGACACCGGAGTACCCGGAGGAAACCCCCACAACACGGGGAGAACATACAAACTCCTCACACACAGGACCCCGGCGGGAATTGAACCCCGGACCCTGGAGGTGTGACGCAAGCGTGCTAACCACCAAGCCACCGTGTGCCAATAATAATAATAATAATAATAACAATAATAATATAATAACAACAACAGTAATATAACAAACTACTAACAACTTAAGACCAAGTTTGACAAACATGCAACCAAAGACAAATGTAATACTGAACGTGCAGACATACAGTATATGTCTCCAATGATGACCTTATAAGCTGAGTGGTTTCCTGGTTTCTTTTTCTCAACCTTCCCTGTAGTATCCCACTACCGTCTCTTCCCAAAGTCCCTGGGCCAGGTGCTGTCTAAATTCTCGGTGCGAGAGCTGCACATCTCCTTCACACAGGGCTACTGGAGGACCATGCAGTGGGGGCAGCCCTTCATTCCTGCTCCTCCTGGAGCCGAGCTATGGGTTTGGTTCGACAACACAGTGCCGAAGTATGTTGATATGATGGACATTTCAGACAAAGTGCAATGTTTTATGTCATTATTAAAATGATTCCTATTTTGATAAACAGTTTTGATGTTAGATTTCGAAATGTGGCTGTTTTAATGGTTAGTGGGAGCACATCTTTTAAATAGGAGAATAAGGTTTCGAAATGGACTGCTAAAATTGTGTGGATTGAAAATATGCTCTGTTTGGTTTTCCAGTGTTGATGAGAACTGGAAGGAGCTCACCAATGTTCTGTCAGGCATCTTCTGTGCTTCTTTAAATTTTATTGACTCAACCAACACGGTGCAGCCTACTGCCTCTTTCAAACCCCTGGGACTGGGAAATGGTATGAGTGTCTTTCGATCATTTTAAAATGTTGTTTTCCCCCTGCTGTTTTACAGATTTGTAAATTTGTTCTTTTTTTTGCAGCAACTGATCATCGTTTCCTTCGTTATGCCACGTTGCCACGGGAAATTGTCTGTACAGAGAATCTGACCCCTTGGAAGAAGCTTCTTCCTTGTGGCTCAAAGGTGATTGGTATTCTTTTTATCATCATCAGTATATGCGATCCAGTAGGTTTTCATTCATTAAGGTCATTTTGAGCGTCTAGTAGACATCTAGTGCACAATGGATGCATTATCTATTAATATTTCAATGTATGGCCAAATGCTTTTGGACACCTGACCATCACACCCATATGTGGAACTTCCCAAACTGTTGCCACAAAGTTGGAAACAAACAATTATCTAGAATGTCTTTGTATTATACTATTATGTATATGTATTTTATATATTTATATTTATATATATACACACACACACGTTTTTGTGTGTGCGTGTGTACACACACACTTTTCTATCATTTCTGGTAGTATTTAGCACAGTATGGTACAGCGGATCCAGTTCTGTTCCAAAATTTAATTCAGACCATTTTGTGTTCAATGTAAGTTTGATTTTGTGTGGCAGTAGGTATGAAATATTCCATAGTTCATAGATGTCATCAGCACAGTGTAATAGAGGAGCTTCTAAAGTGTTTACATGCAAAATTTAATCCCAGTGTGCCATTTTATCTGACAGTCACCAGTTAAATCTTGTTTGCATATTGGTATTACAGATGATACATGGGCAAGGGCATCTGTGCAGTTCTATAGAAATAAGTTTTACTTGGAAAAAATTAGAGGGAGCATTGCTCATGATTCCTAGCAGGGCAGTTGACCTAGCCTTCTTTTCTGTTTGCAGGCTGGACTAGCAGTGCTGATGAAGTCAGAGAAGCTTTTCCATAGCAGTTTTCACTCACAGGCTGTGCATATCAGACCTGTCTGTAAGGTGTGATCTCTTTAATCTCCTAATACAAATGTTTTTCTAGAAACAATCACATAAACCTTACACCTGGGATTAGCAAATGGCGGCCTAGTGACTGGATCTGGACAGTTTTCTCTGGCTCCAACCTATCCGTTTACTATAATTTACAATTATAGTATGTACAGTATTGCCATCAAGACCTACTGAAATGTATAACTACTACATATAGACAACGTTCTCCTGTACCGGATCTATATCTAGATGTGTATTGTTAAAAGCAATGTACAGTGTTTTAAAAAAAAAAAAAAAAACATTTTTAAAAGTATGGTACTGAAAAGCAGAGGTACAGATCACTTTTAATTCTGTAATTTTCTAAGTACAGGACAAAAATGTAATGTATATATATATATTTTAAATAATTTTAATAAATGAAATATAATACTCTTCTACAAAATGCAGGTTCCTATTATAAATATATAATTCTTTTCAACTTTGGCAGTTAGTATAGTTTTGTGTGTGCATGTGTTTATCATGCAAAGCAGTGAAGATATGATGGGCGGTATGTTAACTTTTTAAATAGGTAGGAACTGTAAAATGCTTGATTACCATACAATTGCAATGACCATGAAAACATGTTGAATGCAATATACACCTTTATGTACTAACACATGACAGATTTCTCCAGGACTACTCCAAATGTTCAAAAATGAGTTTTAAGTGCAGTTCTCTGGGTAGCAGTTTATTGTTATTACTCTGTTTTTGTATTACTCTGAACTTCCTATTCAGGATGGGCAATGTTCAGTCACAGCATGGGAATTAAGACAGACCCTCAGTGTGGTGTTTGATCTCTATACCTCTGGCCAAGGCAAAAAGGGTAAGGGTAATATTCCTTTCTTTTTCAAGCATATATTTACACCTGCAGTAAAATGACAATATTATTTGCAGTATAACCTTTATATATGTGTATTTTTTTGAAAAAACAGATTGGTCCCTTTTCAAAATGTTCTCTCGCACTCTGACTGAGGCTTGCCCTCTAGCATCTTCTAGCAAAGTCTACGTGGACATCACAGATAACCCTGAGGTAATCTTCTAGCTTTTGGCTTTTGTTTTAAACTGATATGCTGCGTTCACATGTAGGCAATATGCTGCCACCACTGATTGAACCTTCTGTTTAAATTTCTAAACTTTTGCCATGCTGTAGATGAGGGAGAAACGGTGCTATTTTTTATACTTTTGGAACACAGAACAGCTTAAAAAACGAGTGACGTTAATCGAAGTGCACACTGTATTATAGAACAGCTTCTCAAAACACTTCAGAGCTGTGGAAAATTACACATAAATTTTTGATTACAGTACTGTTCATTTTTTCCACTGCTCATGAACACAGTGAGTGCTCTGCTCCTTTACTTTTCCATAACTTTGTAGAAGTGACTATTCAAAATAAACTTGTCTTGACAAATCACATTGACAAAGCTTAATTCAGCACAAGTTGTTTTAATGATGGATATGGATAATGCAGTTAGAATTGCATAAAATATTTGTTCTTTGCTAAGGACGGACAATATGATTACATGCTTTCTTCAACAACAAGAAAGGGAAATTTTGGACTAATTCTAGAGCAGTTGTTGGCAAATGTCAGTGCCCTTTTAAATATGGTACTACTCTGCATTTTATCTGTTCCAGCTTGTTAGGAACACTCAACAGTAGAAACTATTGTATGAGTTTGAACATGTCATTATGAGCATATTTCTCATATTGCTCAACCCTACGTTAAAATGTTGCATAAGAATTCTTTGTAGTTCCATTTCAGCTGATTCACTCAGTGAAACAATGTGATTTAATGTCCTTGCATGTCTGGCTGAAGATGCCTATATTGGTACTTGTCAGTCACAAGACACAAAGGCATTTTCCCTTCATATCTTATGCTCTTCACTTTGCTAAGACGACCTCATGTTAGGTTCAGCTAACAACTTGAACCAGCTAATTAGTGTCATTTGACATCAAAACTGTATTTACAGCAATGCTTTTGACTTCCTTCAGAGTGTGGTCTGAACATTTTTCACTACCTTTTTTGAGGTCAAGTTTCCTTGGCAAGTGGCATGGTTATTTTTCTTCACTGTTAGCTACCTGAAATGAACTTGCAGTCAGCAGTCATTCCTGGGTTAGTAAGAAGACCATATATCTTTTCTTTTTGTATAGCAAATCCACACTCTAGGACAAACATGATACATGCCCTGTATGCTTAGGAATCATTAACGCTGAAAGGGCTTAAACTAAACTCCCTATATTGCCACGTAACAGTTAGGATGTTAAGTAGCCATTCTCCATTTTCCTCTGCCTAAAATGCTGTTGAGGTTCTATGGGGTTTTCCTTTCCAGTTAGAGTGCTACATCTTTCCAGTAACTATTTCCAGATTTTATTGCTGACTAAAGTACTTAAGCTATTATTACGTTGTCTTGGAATCAGTTCTCAACCCAGATGTGTGCCTGGTTACTCATGGCTTTGGACAGGGCTGAGGGGGACTGCAAAGCTGTAGAGTAACCAGCCTTTAATGAAATGGTTGCTGTCCTCAACATGTATTAGCATATTATCAGGCCAAATTTAGAGAAAACCGTTCGGGAGCCCAAGGTCAGAATTGCATCAGATTACATCCTATAAACGTCACATGCAGTGCTGTTGCTAAGGAGTGGAATGGTAGCAACTGTGCTGGCTCATCACTACTTGTACCCAACACTGTCAGATGGGTGTGACCTGTTTGGACAAGAGATGCTTCTTAATTGTGTTGCTTGGTCAGTTGGCTGAGGCCATCATTTAAGCATTTAAGAGTAAAAAGTAGACAAATGATTTGCAGCCTATTCTACATGGGTGAGCGGTGAAGAGTCACATGCAAGCGCTTAAAAAATAAAAAAACAATGACTGCTTCAACATTCTCTTCTTTAACAAACACCAAGCCAGTCAGCCTGAGTAAAGGCCCTCCCTCTGGCCTTAAAAAGGGCTTCCTAGCTCAGCATGTAGCTGGGAAACAGTATTTGCAGCATGGAGACACTGCAGTCCCTCCTGGCATGCTACCCAAGAGATGCTAGAGCCACAAGAAAATCATCTCAGCAATTAGAGACTATTACTGTTGTCTGCTACAATAGTAAGTTTAATTTTAATGCTAGCAAACTGGTGCAATAGGAACTGAGGCATACTTGGATTGTTCTTTGCATAAATAAATAAAGGTGCCTTCAGTTGTGAGGGTCAGTGCCAGTGCTGTACTTTTTTCTGTCCTTCAGGGAGCAGTGATTATAAGCATAATCTCTTTTTATGTTATGTTGCATTAATATATTCAACAGAATGAGCTGTTTGACCTGAGCCCAGCCACACCTGTCCTCAACACAGCTGTAGTTCTGGGGGATCGCAGGACTTATGCTGTGTATGATCTGACCAAAGCAGAGACTTTTGGTCAGCTACGTTCTCTCAATCTCTTAATGCGCTGGAAAGGGGAAAGTGGTAAGCATTTAATTAATAGAATGCATCAGCCAGCCTTTGTCTCTCGCCTGTTAACATTAGGCATGTGGTTTGGATGTTGGCTTTTAATTGTGTGTTTTAGGGAATGTGCTGTTCCATAACAAATTTTGTGTGCCACTGTGTTTTCCTGCCCTCCATTAACATGCATGTACAGTGCAACTGTAAGAAAATATGTAGAAGGTGAGCAGCAGTTCTTTTGTTCTATGCAAGCAGTTATACACTAGGTTCCAGATTAAGAAATTTAGTAAAACCTTCACTGTGCAACTGCCTGCCTGGATCAAAAACCTGTGCCACAATGCTGCATTTTATGCTACATTTAAGCAAAGAACACCTACATCTTATCACTGTTGGACTACTCAGTTCTATCTACTTGTATAGCTAAAGAAAGTTGGTTAAGACCTAACAAAAGACTCATCTTAAGACCCACCTCTGCCCTTAGTATGTAACTAAACATTAAAATGCCAACCCCATATTATCTTTAAAAAAAAAAATTAATAATAATAATTACTGACTCTTGTACCTCTACTCTGCACTCTAACTGTTTTAATGTAACGGACCATTGCTAGAAGTGAAAGTGATACAAAGGGTGAAATGTCCCAGTGCTGTTGTAATAAATATCATCACTCTTAGAAAGTTGCCTCAGATTAGTGGACTGGAACTAACTGTTGTTTTTGTTTGTTTGTTTATTATGAATGCATACATTCACCATCCACTTTATTAGGAACATCTTTAGACCTGAACATTCATGCAGTTACCTGATCATCCAATCATGTGGCAGCAGTGCAATACATAAACTCATGCTGATATTTACATGTTCTCTGATCATACATGAATTAGACTATGTACAGTTTTGTCGAATAAGTGTCTTATTCACTAAAGATCCTATAGGATGTTGCTAACTCACTTCCAGTAATCACTGTATAGGATGTAACTGAGAATAGTTATTTAAGGTTTATATGACTTTGTTTTCTATTTTTATTATCATTTTTTTAATCTGAATATTTGCTCTCATAATCTGTTGCAGGAGACATGCTGCGTCCCCTGCTCCATGCAGAGCGCTATGTGGCAGGATTTGGACTCCAAACGGGCGAGATACACACACTAATTTACAATAACCATCCATACAGAGCTTTCCCTGTTCTCCTGTTGGAGTCAGTGCCCTGGTATCTGCGACTTTATATTCACACGCTCACTATAACCAGCAAGTCACGTGAAAACAAACCAAGTAAGTCCTCCTCATTTATTGTTTCTGTGGTGCCAGTATGTTTGGTCCAGCCACAAGGCAACAGCCTTGATTTGCCCCCACCAGTTGTTTCTTATTCTGGCAGTATTTCATTACATTTGGTGTTGATCCATTACTGCAGGTTTAAGGTATTGAAGAATAGGGTCCAGTATAATACAAAAGCTATTTGTTCAGTAGCTTCTTTGCTGTTTTTTGGGGGTGGAGGCATACCCGTCACCACTGTCGTCATGTATTTATTTTTATCAAGTTTAATAGATTTTATGAAATGTCATGTATTGTTTAGACTTTGATTTGTTTGGTTTGACTTTTTAAGGCTACATTCACTACCAACCTTCAAAAGACCGCTTGCGTCCTCATCTATTGGAGATGCTTGTGCAGTTACCCCCTCATTCGGTCACTGAGGTGACAGTGCAGTTTGAAAGAGCTCTGCTAAAGTGGACAGAATACCCACCAGATCCAAACCATGGTTTCTACGTCGGGTAGGACTCTTTCAATTTGTATGCTTATGAAATGTAATTGTTCCAAAATCAAATATGGTTTGCAATGTTTCTATGATCAAATCATAGTTCACAAAAAGAATAGGTCCTTGACATAATGGCTTTGAGCTGAACTTTTTAATGGATAAAACTTAACAAATCCTGTGTTTGGATTCAAAACGATCTTTTAGATCATCTGTGATAAGCGCTCTTGTGCCAAGTGTTGTCGCCATGGACATCAACAGCACTCTGGAGCATCCGCTTTTCAGCAGTTTGTGAGTACAATCTTTGTTTAAAATGGCTAAATATGTACACATTTACATGTCATATGTGAGATGATGGGAATTATATATCAAAGGTTCACATTTAAATTACTTTCAGTGATTAATGAAATAATACTGCATATATCCCCTTTCCTTTTTCATACAAATGCTATTTGCCAGCAGAAAAGTGATACTAATCCATTACTTTTTTTTTTTTTTTAGAGTATATATATATATATATATAAAAAAATGTGTGTTTTGTATATAATATTTTTCTCCCTTTTAAATTTCTAGCTTCCATACCAAAGAGGAGTCAAGCTACTTTGTGCGTGTGTACACTGAGCCTTTGCTGGTTAATTTGCCCACGCCTGATTTCAGCATGCCCTATAATGTTATCTGCCTCACATGCACGGTTGTGGCTGTGGCCTACGGCTCTTTCTACAACCTACTGACCCGCACCTTCCAGGTGGAGGAACCTAGCCCACCGCTAGCTAAACGCTTAGCCAACATCATCCGCCGCATACGGGGAGTACCACCACTATGAAGGACATGAAACTAACTTTGGAGCTTATTAGGCATCTTGAAATCTGTTGACATCTTGATTTGTGGGAACCTCAAGGTTTTTTTTTTTTAACATGGCTGTGCAGAGAAATCGTCATGAAGAATGCTGCAAATTGAACCAAATGTTAAGGGTCTGTGGATTTTGCGTCTGTTTACACTGGAGAAAGTGAACTATTTCAGCTTGATTTGGGGCAAGAGGGATTAATTTACATCTGGGTATTTAAAATGTACCACTGTGTATTGGCAGTTTCTTATTCCATTCATCTGGAAGACAAACTTGCAGCAGATAGAAATGTGAACTCTTTATTATTGTACTTTGGGAATGAGCAAGCTATTACTCACTCATCCAGTGAAGATGGAAAAAATTCCATTAAGTGTATTATAGCAATGTTATTGCTGTGAAATTGATTTCCCTTGGATGTACAAGGTTTGCTTGTTTCTTCAAAAAAGGGCCTTTCATTGGAATGCTGTTTTAACTATCCTGAGATAAGCAAACAAATGCATGTGTAAACCAGGCAAGGATCTAAAATGTGCTAAATTGGCGTTTCTTTTATTTATAGAGCACAGGGCTGCGTGACCGATTTCAAATTGAGGTACTCAGTCCGCAATAAAGCTAAATTTACTAAAGTAGTTGGAGAACAATGTGTTCATCCAAGACTGTTGTTTCTGGCAGTCAGTGCATTTCTTTTTGTTCCAGACAGCTCTCTCAAGCACACTCAATTGCTTAATCCACCCAAGCAGACAGCATAAATGTGAACAATTGGTAATATATAATAAAAACCTGCTCATAAAGTCACAGTACACACCTAGTAACACACACACACACACACACACACACACACACACACAGACAGACACACTTAATACATTGTACATATTTTAGATAGTGCAGGTTGCTGACAAACATTGTTAAACCTCTTTAAGTGTTCTGGCAGTCACATGTATGTCACATGTATGTTACGAGTGTTCATAAGTGAGAACGTTAAATTTAGGGGGTTTTGCTGTGCACCTTATGCAAATGAGGTTGTTCAGAAAAGGTTTAACACTTGATACCACTAATGTGTAGGTTTCAAGAAAATTGTTGGTTTATGATTAATCCCTAGACATGCCTCTGAAATGAGATGAATGCTAACCACTATTTCCTTTTCTACTTACCAGAATCTCTTCTCAAAATAACTGACACCTAAAATTCCTTATTTTTTTCTTTCCTGAGAAACTTTTCCACATGCTGCTATATTTTCTGTCTGGCTCTCTAGAGGTGCTGCCAAGTTGTAGGAGATGTTTTCTTTGCCAAAGATTGCCACATTTTTGAGTCTCAAGTTGAGCCCAAGACGTCTTTTACATTCCTTTACACTGATGCTAGTGCTAAGATACCTATTAACATCTGTCATACCAAGACAGAGCAGTCATATGAAAAGAGATCATAGATGTTACCATTTGTACTGGCTCTGGAACCTGAATTTAAAACTACCAACAATTCTACATGCCATGTCCAGGGTTTATTCTTGTTGTGTTTTAAGAAATAAAATCCACTGAAACACTGAAATTTACCAAAAGACACAATGGGTTTTAATAGACATCACAAACATGAAAAAAAAATCAATGGTGATAAAATATATGGATACATGTCTCCCAGTCAGAATACAAATGGTGTATAAATATAGTTAAATGATCACCAACCTGCTACGTTTCCAAAAAATTCAGAATGGATATTGTTCTCCCACACTCTCATTAACTGAACTATGAGTAATGATGTACAAATCTACTCCCATGGATTAACCCACTTCCAGGAGATATACCTTCCTACAATGTTTAGTCAGTTTAAAACAGTCAAGGCTTTTTCAGAGTTTACTAACTTAACAAGAAGGGTTCGATTGGGGTGGGGGATATTGCGGCTGCACTTAAATGTCTGTCCATGTACCAGATCTAATTAGCAAGGTTCACTGCAGGCATGGCCACACGTGGTCCTGCAGCACTTCTGTACTCCAGGACACTCACCATCATGATAGCAATACTCCGCACACATCGGGGTCCCCTTAGGTATGGGGCATCGACCAGGCTTCACTGTAAGAGACAGACCAAAAAAGTTGCCTAGTGTTCTGCCATGCCATATGTGTAAGTATGCATGTGTGTGTGTGTGTGTGTGTGTGTGTGTGTAAGAATGCAGGGAATACCTGCAGTGGACTTCAGTAGTAGCTGTATATAGAAATTCTTCATATTTTTCTGTATATTTATTTACTCTTGCAGTCATAAACTTTTTTTTTCCAATCCATGTACTAGTACTACTTGTTATATCGAAGGTTAATTTCACCTGTATAAGGATTGATGCACTCGTGGCCACAGCCGTTATGGCAGCATTTCTCCTCGTTGGGACAGTCGCTGTCTTTAGTGCAGTATTCAGCACACATTCCTGAACCCCATTTCCGGCGAGGACAGATTCCCGGCTTAACTGCAGGATGAGACGACACGCTGAAAGCGAATACTCTGGCTGTGTCCAATTATCACATATAAATAGTATGGAGGAATAGTACCACACAGTAGGCCACATCTTAAAATTATAGACGAGTACATTTTCTAATGTGCCTTTTGTCTTGGAATTTCTGTGTCAATGCCACAAATACATAAAAGCTTTGTAAGCTTATTTGATTGTTTGGTAGGTTACTTTTCTTACCAAAAAAACCCTTACAGGAATCCTGCAGGAATATTATCCAGACATCCTACATTATTTTCAGCTCATTTTCTTGTAGAAATACCTGCACGAATTCTATGAAAGGGGAAAAAAAAAAGTCCTGCAGGGTTTTTCCAGTGTGCCGTGTGTGTTTCTATTGTACTGAAGGCTCCATTATAAACCCTATAGGCATATCCTTCAGGATTTCATCATTCCTGCAGGATACTAGCAAACATTTAAAGCCTGTAGGATTTTAATTTTTTTTTTTGGTATAGTTGTGCACAAAAGAAACAAATTTTCCCCATCGTCGGATTAGAAGCATTAAAGTAGGGAGGTCTGTATATTAGCCTATATGGACAGTAGAAAAAGTGGTGGATGCAGTCTAAAGAAATCCTAAACCTCTGTAGTGTAGTAGTGCATCTACTTATTTCACCTCACTACACCTAGCACCGTTACGTGAACTGTTTGTGCATTTGAGCTGACAGTATATATACTTAAGGTTATATACAGACAATATATATACTTATACAGTCATATACAGACAGTATGTATACTTATAAGGTTATACACAGACAATATAGGTTATACTGACAGTATATATACTTATACAGTCATATACAGACAGTATAGGTTATACAGACAATATAGATACTTTGTCTTGCCACCCGGGTGGTACTCTTAACTTTTGTACCTTTTAATATAGATCTTTCAGCCACATAATTAGGCCGTAATTACGTTTTAGAGTGAAGATTTAAAGATTCAGAGTATACCCCGTACCAGGACGAACACATACTGATGGTACAGTGTATCTTTGTGTGTACCACCCCAGTTACGAGGAAAGGCACGGTCCTTTTTAAAGAGTGTAATTTAGGTTCAGTACGCTAATCTTACTCCATATTGCTGCATATTTTTCACCCTGCACTAGACGACTGAAGTAGCCAAATTGGCTAAAACATTAGTAAGGAGCTGATTAAGTAAAGTGAGACCGAGCTGAGGGGCTCTCACCTGTGCAGTTACGTGCTGCAGCTCCTTCGCTCAGGTTCGGCCATTCAGTCAAGGCGAAGAGCACAAGAGTAAACAGAGAGAGGAGTTTTAGCTTCATCTTCCACTGCACTCTCTTACAGTTCTGAACTCGAGAGGAAAAGAATCTAACTAGGACAGAAAGGGTAAGAGGAATGGACTGAAGGTGGAAATGTGTCGTCTGCATGGTCCTTCTGCCTGCCGACTCCAAATAGAAATAAATAAATAACCAGAAAGGTCAGTGTAAGAGTTATATAAGCCGCAGTCTTGAATATTCTCTAAAATGAACTATTTCTGAAATAATGATAATTTTTAATGGGATATTTTAAACAAGAGTAAGAATTTTGCAGTAGTCAGTCTTGAACATCTTGTAGCCACTAGTGATAACTTTTTTCTCTTTTTTTTGGTTGTGGAGAATTAAAGCTCTTCCCTATTGGCTGAACACAATGTGGTCGCTGTACACATTTGAAACTGAACTCTGACCTTTTCCTGCCACCAGCGACACCACATTGGAGCAAGGGTGCAGGTGGAAAAAACAAGTACGCAGGTGGCGTTTTTCGGGATAGTTCAAAAATGGTCTGCGGCTACTAAAATCTTGTTTTGTTTTGTTTTGTTTTTCCAGTTTCATTTTTATTGAACATTTTTACTGAACATTTCTGCTGAACTAAACATTTCTGCTGAACATTTCAACTGAACTGAACATTTCTACTGAACTAAACATTTCTGCTGAACATTTCTACTGAACATTTCTGCTGAACATTTCTCCTGAACAAAACATTTCTGCTGAACATTTCTACTAAACATTTCTGCTGAACATTTCTCCTGAACAAAACATTTCTGCTGAACATTTCTCCTGAACAAAACATTTCTGCTGAACATTTCTCCTGAACAAAACATTTCTGCTGAACATTTCTACTAAACATTTCTGCTGAACATTTCTACTGAACTAAACATTTCTGCTGAACATTTCTACTGAACTAAACATTTCTGCTGAATGTTTCTACTGAACATTTCTGCTGAACATTTCTGCTGAACTAAACATTTCTGCTGAACATTTCTACTGAACATTTCTGCTGAACATCACCTTTTCTCTTCTCTCCTCCCCTCCCTTTCCCAAATATTCCATTGAGAAGAAAAAAAAATGAGCAACACACAGCAGTAAAAAAAAAAAAAAAGTTTTTCTCTTTTTATACTAGCAAAGCAAAACAAAATTAAAAGTACCGAAAACCCGCCCCCCGCCCACCAAGATCATGGTTATATAGATATTGTAAAACCCAACAACAGGCACAAAAATGTAAGTGGGAAGTGTCTGCAACTCCATAAAGTATACAATAAAGGGATGCCATATATATATATATATATATATATATATATATATATATATATATATATATATATATATATAATATATATAAAAAATAATAAAAATAAAAAATAAAAACTTGTCCGTACAACCAAAATCTTGTTTTTAAATAATTGTAATTTAGTCAATTTCCTGAAACAAAGGAAATGTATAAGTGCAGGCAGGTTATGTACAATGTACAGAACCAGTTTTGTTGTAAGATATATTGCTATTGTAAAAAATTGGGAAAAAGAAAGGGATATTATGGGGTGTAACACGTCCATACAAGGTGATGGCAAAAAATGCACTGCAGATACTGTAAATTGTAAGAAAAAAAAATGATGTGCACCATAGTGAGCCTGTTTCCCATGCAAAAGCTGAAGGATAAAAAAAAAATATATTTGTATCTCAATTTTTTCAATGGCATATAATTTTGAGCTAGTTTCAATTCTTTTTTTGTGGTTTTTGAGTTGTAGTTGGGCTGGAAACACTGCCTGCAAACATTTTTGTACCATAAGTCAATATGATAAAGCACATCTTTGTTTTTAATTAAGCATAAAATTTAAACCATGCCCAGACCATGGCCAGAAATATTCTGTCCAAACTGGACATCACCAAGTATTGTCCACACCCAACTATTACAATAAAATTGTCTGAACCAGAAGCAACCCAAGTCTGAATAAAACACAGCATTCCTGTTTTATAGTGACTTTAACCTGTAGCTTCAATGACATCATAGGCTACCTAAATATATATATATATATACACATTTATAAAATTCATATTCATAAAATGTTGTTGGATATGTTGCCTAGCACTACGCAAACCTGAACTGTTTTATCATAATAAAACTTGACGTGACTATAGTGAGGCAGGACCACATTAAAAACAAAACAAAAAGATGAGACCTACAGAATCTTGCATATGAACAAGCTGCAAGCAGAATACTAGCTTTCAGTGCCTTTGCCAAAACTTACCTAACTTAAATAACTGAAAATAAAATTGAAATAAAAATAAATGCATGTACATTTATTAAAATTAAAATTACTCCAGGAAAGCCAAACTGACCCATCCCCCAGCCCTCCTCCCAACATTCCAGCAAACCAGACACATCCTGTCTATACTGACCCCTACTGATCTCTCCAAATACTGTTAAACTTGTTCCATGGTGAAATGTTGCCTCAACAATCCAGTCAACTTAAACGGAAATCGTAGGTTTTACATCGATGATGGTATATACTTCGAAGCAGATGTTAAGGACAGTGTGTGCAAACAAAGAGCTATTACACGTGTAGATTAAGTGTATTTTATTAGAATGAAAACAGAAAAAGAAATCATTCACATGTCTGATGTAAACTAAAAGTAGGTGAAAAAGGAGTGCATTAATTTCACCATGTTTCATTCCCTTTCTACATAAACATCCACAGGGATTTGATCTAAATAAACCAAACCCTTCTTTGTGGTGAGGATAGTGTAATGCATATGTGTAGTTAATTAAAACAATGGTTTAAAAACATGTACAGTACATAATATTGCAGAAAAAAAAAATTACAGCCAGCAGTCCTTTAACAGCGTGAAGTAATTATAGGTTTGGGAACTGCTGCAAGGTTTCACTAAAGGAATGCAACTGTTAAAGAGAAAACCTGCCAAGAGTCTAGGGCAGGATTATACTACCATACATTAATTTCTATCTAAATAATAAATATAAATACACACAAAAAAACATAAATTTGTAGCATTAAACAAAATGTGCAGCAAAAAAAATGTCTATAATGTTTAATTTCTGTAAAGAAGTACTCTAATTATAGGAAACTCTAAAAACCCATAAAATATGAAACTTCTCTAATAACTAATTTCACTTAATGCATTTAAACAATGTGCATTCGTTAAACTTATAACGTTTTCCATTTTATACTGCACCAAATTATATTTGGGTACAATAAAGAACAATCATACTTTATAAAAATAGATTTCTACTAATGCCGTGTATGAACCATTTTGATTTTAAATTCACTGCATAAACTCATATGTGTAGTGATTATTTACATTATTTAGACTTACAAGTGTGCAAAATATGAAAAATAGTAAAAAATAGTGGTATTTATCTGGCGATTTTTACTATGATATTATCCTCTGCAAATGAAATGAATCCCTTAGTTTGTATTATGACTATTGATATCATCAGTGTTAAATGCCCTACATCATTCCAACCTGAATTATCCCTCACTTTCTAAGAGGGTCTCTTTAACTATACACTCCTTCAAATCAGGCTGATTCTCAAGATCAATGCCGAGCTCCTGGATCTCATGCAGCATTGCCTCCCAGCGCCGCTTGTCCTTGGAAATCTTCCAGCAGAGCCAGATGTTGGCCTGCAGAAGCGGCACTAGCAGCGGATGGAGCTGCTTTTGCTGTATCTTTTGCATGTCCATCGAAGGCACCAATTTATTGAGGGCACGCTCGCAGTGCTCCTGTGCCTCATTCAGCCTCTCCAGCTCCTGGTAGCAACTCACCACTGCAGAGAGTGTGAAGAGCCTGTGATTTTTGTGTGGTGAGTCCAGTTTCTCCTGGAGGTGCAGTGCATTAATCAGAGTGTCCAGCGCTTCCTCGGAGCGACCAGAACGCACCAGCATTTGCCCACTGCGCAGTTCCCCCAGGTAAAAGAACTCTAGGAAGGCAGGTGAAGCTCGCACCTCAGCCATCGAGTGCAGATGTGAGAGATATTGCTCGAATGCACGGCTCCGCTTGCCAATGGTTTCAGCTGCAAAGTTCCTGCAAGCAGCTTAAGCTTCTCTTCTTGGCGCGGGCAGGGAAAAAAAAAAAAAAAAAAAAAGAAAAACCCACAAACAACCAACCACCCAAAAAAACAAAAAAAAAACACTTGCGTCCCCCCCCCCCCGAGCGCAAAAAAAAAAAACATAGGAACGGTGAGCATGCTGGAGCCCTTCAGAGTTGGGCCAGTGGGGCTTATATCTGAAAACCCCAACAGAAATTAAATGGAAATGGGAAGCTTCAAGAGAATGGGAGTTCTCAGCTCTTTTTTTGTAAAAACAAGAAGTGAAAGTGTACTGCCGCTGATATTTCTGTCCATCTATTTACAAATTTATTAGTGGTTTTTCCTTACATGCTAAGAAGCAACTTCTTGAAAAGTACATAGAAGCAAGCATACGTGGTAGGGTTTAATTTTCCAGACAACTCAACAACCCACAGATTCACTCCAAACCACAATTTACAGATTTTGTTTTCCTTGAGCATGCAACCAATTCACACATTCAACAAAACCAAACCCAGACATCACTGTAGAACACAGCAGTACTTGAGTGCTCATACGAACTTAAATTCTGTAAGAACTACTCATTTTGATACATATTTAACCCTTACGTTTTATTTAGTATGTAATAATCGATGTAGACAATGTACTGTAAGTGGAAAGTAAGCGAACAAGTACTACCTGTGCTGCCGCATGCGTTGTCTACGGACTCTGCAAAGCAGTCTAAATCACTGTCCGGACCAGATGTTTCGCCGGCATCTTCTGAGTCCAGGACACCATCTCCTTCAAAACAGAGCGTCCCACTGAGCCTGGATGAGACATTGTCCGTGTCATCCTCAAGTTCGGAGCTTTCTGGAAAGTCATCAGTGTCGTCTGCGTCCACATGGAACTCTCCTTCTTTGAATATCGAGCGGCGAAGTCTGTCCAGCAGCTTAGAGGCCATCAGCACAGTACTGGAAAATATGTCACTGTGAATGTGAGAGCCAATGCAAATCTGAAAAACCCCTAACTTCTCAAATGTCATATCTATCTCGACTGCAAAGATAATTTTTAAGAAATAGCGGACGCACTCCGTCAGCCTGCATGCACTGCAATGGAAACAGTAACTACCCTTTGCTGATATTCCACCCTTTAAACTACCCTTGATCTGTGAAACCAGAGAACAAACCCTGAAAGAAAGCGAGCTGCATTTATATTTAATTCATAGAGGAGCTGTAAGAACATGAGACTAAAGAACCAACTGAACCAGGCAATGGCAGTCCTCGTTTAGGGTTGTGAATTTAGTATGAACATGAATAACTCCCAACTCTATGGAAAACTGTAGGTCTCCAGCTACAGCCCACCTGTTGAGTGTTGCTGATAGTTCAAATCTGGCTGCTGGGGAGAAAAACGTCCTTCTTTCTGGTTAAACCACCATAATTATTCTGCAGCGTACTCATCGACCATCATTCACGACATTTAATTAGAAGAAAAAGAAGTAGAAAACAGTCCAGCGCTTGAAAACAACCGTGTATTAAAGTAAACACCCCCCAGCTAGCTTACTAGCAGATTAGAGGCATAACTAAACACTAATGACAACCACGTGTCATCAAATAATGGCGTTTATGATGAAAGACTGTACAAATCTAATTGAACATGGACTTAAATCGATCTGCTGTTTTCCCTGGAACGAACTTTTCTATAAAGGTAGCTGGAAGCAATACTACTCATCGGCTAACAAGTAGCTAGCAAGCGAGATCAGATTATAAAGTATATACACACTATCAGGTTACAGCTCAGTTGAGAAGGAACTGTAAACTTACCAGAGACGCAAGTCACAAAAACGCACAGCCTATACTCATTCATGTCGGGAAGTACAGAGAAGTCAAGACTGAAGAACATGCATTGGGCCAAGTGCTGGACTTGAGGAGTTCCTCCACTTTAGTAGGCGGACACGTCCATGGCCGTGACCGAAAACACTCCAGCAGACATGATCCCCTCGCGTAGCTGCAGACTTACTGACATTAAAACTGTATAGTGAGAAACACAATGCGCGAGGCTTACTCTTATAACTACACTCGCCCTCCTTCCTCTCCCGTGCTCTCGAGGCGGCTAAATAAAGATATACAAATAGCGCTTTACATAATGTGCCTCCACGTAGAGTTCACCAGAAGAGTCGAGTGCTCGGAGAAAACTCAGGTTCAGCAAAATGTACATTATCTCACACATGGCTTTACTTTCGATATTTCCATACTCACACACACACACACACACACACACACACACACACACACACACACACACACACACACACACACACATAATAAAAAAATATATATATATATATATATATATATATATATATATATATATATATATATATATATATATATATATATATATATATATATATATATATATATATATATATATAAATAAAACGAGCATTAGACGTGATTATTTGAAGTTAAATGACTTATTATACACTTATACCCTGATGTAAAAACAATAAACTCTCAGAATTTGTATTGGTTTTAATGGAAACTGTAATGGATCCTGTGGGTCTCTACTGGCAATGTGTTGCCTTGTATTGGTGGCATGTTATGTCTAGTGGATACCATAAAGGAACAATACTGGGATGGTAATGTTTTCAATGGCTAGCTGATGGTTTATAATGGTATTTGTAGTGGAAACCATTAGAATTTCTGTGATGGTTTCTATTGTTTTTTTCAGCAGGGTATAAGCAAGCAAATAGATAGATAGATAGATAGATAGATAGATAGATAGATAGATAGATAGATAGATAGATAGATAGATAGATAGATAGATAGATAACTAATAGGTTTTCTGTTAAAATATATTCTATTAAATATGTTTACATTGTTTACATTCACACCCAGCATTACATTTTTTTTAAATAATTCTTCTCTATGGAGTGTATTTGAGACAACACATTTGCTCCACACTGATTTGCATAGGGAAATGTAGAAGACTCTATTAAAAAAAAATACTGCTGGAAAGGATTTCAGAACAAGAGCATGGCTACATAAGTAAAGCAATAGTACTGCACCCCAACCGCACTATTTTTGTCAAGCACCCACTGACTCCAGATACCAGAAACACCTAAAACTCAGTGACCTCAAAAATCATATAATTACAAAGATGATCAAGCCATGAAGGAGCACCAGCGCTTACTAACATCCAATATACCGATGATTTAGACCAGAAAAAACATGTAAAACAAATCAGATTAAACCAAATTACATCCATCCATCCATCTTCTATACTGCTTACTCCTTTTAACTACATCACCTATTGGGAAATCAAAACACAACAACAGAGTAAAACAGAGCAATGCTGTTTGACCCTGGAAATACAGTACACCATGGCAGACTATCTCTACACAGTGACAGAGAGAGAGAGAGAGAGAGAGAGAGAGAGAGAGAGAGAGAGAGTGTCACCGTGACAAGGTACAGACTCAGTGGATACAACATAGCAATAGAAACAGACAGACACAGGAAAACATCACTCCCACATGTTTTGCTTACACAGGTTGTGCTTACATAGCAACCTGTGACAGAGCACTTCCTAACACAATACACAAAATACATAGACATCCAAGAAAAATTCTGCCCTAAAATTTAAACCCACACACCAAACATTTGACAGTCTATCAAACAGTGAAAAACATAAACATGTTTTTCATAAACAGGAGAACATAAAGACTGCTGTATACAGTGGTGTGAAAAAGTGTTTGCCCCCTTCCTCATTTCCTGTTCCTTTGCAGGTTTGTCACACTTAAGTGTTTCGGAACATCAAACCAATTTAAACAATAGTCAAGGACAACACAAGTAAACACAAAATGCAATTTGTAAATGAAGGTGTTTATTATTAAAGGTGAAAAAAAATCCAAACCATCATGGCCCTGTGTGAAAAAGTGATTGCCCCCTTTGTTAAAACATACTATAACTGTGGTTGTCCACACCTGAGTTCAATTTCTCTAGCCACACCCAGGCCTGATTATTGCCACACCTGTTCACAATCAAGGCATCACTTAAATAGGAGCTGCTTGACACAGTAAGGTCCACCAGAAGATCCTTAAAAGCTACACATCATGCCGAGACCCAAAGAAATTCAGGAACAATTGAGAAAGAAAGTAATTGAGATCTATCAGTCTGGAAAGGGTTATAAAGCCATTTCCAAAGCTTTGGGAATCCAGCGAACCACAGTGAGAGCCATTATCCACAAATGGCGAAGACATGGAACAGTGGTGAACCTTCCCAGGAGTGTCCGGCCGCCCAAAATTACCCCAAGAGCGCGCGACGACTTATCCAAGAGGTCACAAAAGACCCCACAACAACGTCCAAAGAACTGCAGGTCTCACTTGCCTCAGTTAAGGTCAGCGTTCATGCCTCCACCATCAGGAAAAGACTGGGCAAAAATGGCCGCATGGCAGAAGTTCTAAGGAGAAAACCACTGCTGAGCAAAAAGAACATCAAAGCTCGTCTCAATTTCTCCACAACACATCTTGATGATCCCCAAGACTTTTGGGACAACATTCTGTGGACCGATGAGACAAAAGTGGAACTCTTTGGAAGGTGTGTGTCCAAGTATATCTGGCGTAGAAGGAACACTGCATTTCATAAAAAGAACATTATACCAACAGTAAAATATGGTGGTGGTAGTGTGATGGTCTGGGGCTGTTTTGCTGCTTCAGGACCTGGAAGACTTGTCATGATAAAAGAAGAACCATGAGATTCTGCTGTCTACCAAGAGATCCTGAAGGAGAAGTCCGACCATTTGTTCGTGTACTCAAGTTGAAACGAACTTGGGTTCTGCAGCAGGACAATGATCCTAAACACACCAGCAAGTCCACCACCGAATGGCTGAAGAAAAAAAAAATGAAGACTTTGGAGTGGCCTAGCCAAAGTCCTGACCTGAATCCTATTGAGATGTTGTGGTATGACCTTAAAAAGGCCGTTCATGCTCGAAAACCCTCTAATGTAACTGAATTAGGACAATTCTGCAAAGATGAGTGGGCCAAAATTCCTCCAGGATGCTGTAAAATCCTCACTGCACGTTATCGCAAACGCTTGGTTGCAGTTGTTGCTGCTAAGGGTGGCCCAACCAGTTATTAGGTTTAGGGGGCAATCACTTTTTCACACAGGGCCATGATGGTTTGGATTTTTTTTCACCTTTAATAATAAACACCTTCATTTACAAATTGCATTTTGTGTTTACTTGTGTTGTCCTTGACTATTGTTTAAATTGGTTTGATGTTCCGAAACACTTAAGTATGACAAACATGCAAAGGAACAGGAAATGAGGAAGGGGGCAAACACTTTTTCACACCACTGTATTAGCAGCCACAGTATGAGGGATGATTAATGATCTGCCTTGCCCTTGTGTTTCTTGTGATTGTTAAGATTGCTCTTCGTTATTATTTTTATTTTTTATTTAATTTTATTACCTTTATTAGTAAATTCACCTTTATTATGTAATTTTACTCATTTCTCCTTCTTTTTCAGTTATTCTTTATATACCTTGCTGAAAAAAACCCTTAGAAATCATCACAGAAATTCTAATGCTTTCCACTACAAATACCATTACAAAACATCAGTTAATCACTGCAACCATTACCATTATTGGTTCTTATTGGTATCCACTAGACAAAACAGTCCACCAATAGAAGGCACCATATCACCAGTAGAGACCCACAGGGACATTACAGTTTCTGTTCACAGCAATACAATTCCTATTATAACCAATAGCAAGGTAGCACCATTATATTGTCCTAAATTATGTACATTTGCACTTTTTATGTTTATTTTAATCTATTAGTATTTTATTTTATTCTTTTTGTATTTTGTTTTGTCTTTTTATTTAATTTCTCTTGTTTTTGTATTACCCTTCCTTTCTACTTGCTTTGGCTATACAGTGTACAATTATTTGTCATGCCAATAAAGCACATGAAAACTGATCAACTGAATCTGAGAGAGAGAGAGAGAGAGAGAGAGACCTGTGTTCTCCCTTGTGGACAATCATCAGCATAATAAATAATAAAGGAGAGTGAATGAATGAGTGAGTTAATAAGTTCACATTTAAAAGTATACTATAGAAAATACCTACAGTAATCTCCAATATTTGGACAAAGGCCTATACGTGATGAAGCTCCCCAGAAAAGGGTGTGCATGACTGAAGGTCACAGAGGATTTCTGTGTGGAAAACTATAAGACACCTCAAGGCCATGGAGCTATTTTGAAGGCTTACCAGAACAAAGCTTTAAGTTTAATATCATCAAACTGTGTAAAGGAATGCTTGGAATGAATAATAGACTAGAAAATTGTCATTTGGGGGAAATAATTTGGAGATTCCACTATATGAAGCTTAGGTAACAAGCCTATGGATCAAAAGAGACAGTATTTGTGGCATATTAGTGTAAAATAATTTAGAGGAAAAGTTGTAAATGAGATGAATAACAGGAAAGAAGGAGGAGAAATGACTACAGAGGCTAGAGAACAGCAGATCAAAAGTAAGAATGACAATGCCAACTAAAAAATACAATTACATACTAAAGAACATAATATAAACATTTTCCTGAAAGGTTTGGGATGAAACCGATACATAAAATAAGTGAAAAACTCCTTTTTCTTGTTACCGACATCAGATAGATCTTTTGTGTACAGATGATGACCAACAGGGGGCAGTAATTCACTTTAACCTCAATTTGGAAGAAGAAGAAGAAGAAGAAGAAGAAGAGAATTCATTTCAGGAGGAAACCGCGAAAAGCAAAGTAAGCACGTAATGGCCACTGAGAAGATTACAGCTGTTCGGAAAGCATTGAAAATGGCTTCACAAGACTCTTCTAAAAAGTAAGAAGTTTTACTTTTAGCTGTTTAACTGGTTAGATGAGGTGTAGTGTTGTTGGTGTTTCCTCGTCGTATTCACAACACACATATTGATGAAGTTTAGAGCCATGCAGTGTTTTCTAACAAGGTAAAAGCAAAAACTAGGAGTTCTAATCGCTTCTGGACGACTCGCAATCAACATCTGATATTTCTATTTTAGTAAGAAATAAAACACAAGATGTGCTGTTATAGGAAATTAATCAACAACGGGGTGGTGTGATCCATAGACATATAGACGACGCAGTGGCCCGTTGCTGCGATAAGTCAACATGTCCGCCATATTGGTGCGGGCAACACTGCCCTATAAACTAATACAAGTGAAGCTGCGGTTTTCCTGAATAAAAAGCACAATAACGTTTACATTTCTCTAAGCACCTCAGTAGTTTATGATTTACGTGGAGTACAAAAAAGTCCTGTCTCGAATAACTCCAGTTACAGCTTGTGAAATGATTAATTGTCAAGGAATTGTGAAAACTCACGCTTGTCAAGCAGAGATTTGGTTTCTTTTTCTTGGCTAATAAATGCTGAGACGTCCCTAATGCAATGTGCATACATATTTATTTTTCATTGTGGAAATGGATTTATCTGTTTTCAGCCCCATCTTTTTGCTTTTCTTCTGCTCCAGGTCAGAATTCTGTTAACAAAGCTCGTTCTTTTGTAGATACTGAAAAGGAAAAAAAAAAATAATAATAAATCAAGATAATGCAAATAGTGAGTCACTGGCATTCAGTCTGCTTTCTATAGTTTGTTAGCAATAAAAGTATACAGATTTACTCCAAAACAGACAATTAAAAAGATAGCTTAATTATAAGAAAATCATTTATGGATCTGGCTAAATTGTTTATAGTGGTAAAAACATTTAGATGATGATGATGATAAAAATAGATTTATAATAATAACAGTAATAACAACAAGACACTATTTGATGACGAGCTATTAAATGATTATAGCCGATCAATGCACCTACTATTTGGAGCTGAGTGGGAAACTGAAGACAGGTGTTTCAGCTCCATCTCTAATCCTGACAGTCTGTCCTGTCCAAGTCCTTCGGCTTGAAGTGCTCATTGTATAGCACAGAGGACTCCTTGCATAAACACCTTGTGTTCTTACAGCTACTTCCCACTGCCTCCTCAACTGTTTCTCTTTGGGAAACCTTCCATGTTAGGAAAAGTTAACCAGCCAACTAACTACAGTAAGATTCACAATATCAATCTCTCAGCTGAGACGAGGAGCTTGTCATAGTAGTCGGTTTGGAGAAAAATCTCAGTATAGGGTAAAATCTCGATTATGAGCAATGTAGTTTATAATTTAAACTATAATATAAGCTAAGACTTATTACTGTTGCCCGGACCAATATGGCGGTGACGTTGACGTACAGTCCAGTGGCCAATGCGGTGTATATTTGTATGTCTATGGCAGGGGTGGGCAATTATATTTTCCATGGGGCCACATAAGAAACAAAATATTGTGAAGGGCCGGACCAAAAGGCTGAACTCAATTCTGCACAGTATTAATTGTATTTCTTTATCAAAAGCATTAAATAGCACTGTTTTGACAAGCTGATAAGCTTGGTAAGAGTTTATGATTAATCAATGAAAAGTGATGAAAATGAAAAGCCTTACAAAAATTTATATTTATTCAATCAAATTTCTCGAAACAATGGTCAACAAAATGTGAACATTTTTACCAATTGTGACTTATTATTTAAGTGATCATTTTCAGTCGCATTCACCACAAAACACATTTAGAGTTTCATATACTGTTGGAAAGAGATTCTTAGCTTTCTTAAGACATAACATTGTCTTTGTACTCCAAATATTAAGCAACATACATCATATTATAATAATGATTGTCACTGAACTGTGATTTTGAGAAAAAGGCCTCCAAAGAAAATGTCCCAGTTCAATGCTAGTTGGTGCCTTTAAATGCCTAAATTTGTAGTCTAACCACCTCATTAGGTGTTTTTCAGTTCTTTTTTCTCGTTCAATGAGAGAAATCTAGTCTCTGTTGGGCTTTAACGAGTGCATAAAAGTCAGGTTGAATGTCTGAGGTGGAGAGTGCGAAGCACAGCTGACAGATGAGCACCAGTGAGAGAGGATCTATACCTGGGTTTGGCAAACTTCATCACTGAGTATGTTTGTTCACATATGTAGGTAGAGCCAAAGAGAACCAACATCTTCTGAGCATGTCTCCTCATGTTTGGAAAGTTATCCTCCTTGAGAGAAGAGTAAAAATCCAGCAGTGATCCTGAATTAAAGTGCTCTGCTAGTACTGCATCAGACTGCAGGTCAATGAGTTCCAGCTGAACATCAATGGGTGCATTATCCACACTGAAGGTAAATGGAGAGAAATCAAGTGCATTTCATCCTCGATTGTTCTGAGATCTTCAAATCGCCTTGAAAACTCAACATGCAGTGCTCCTAATATGGATCGGTACCTGCAGAGGTGATCAGCTGATGGTGTGACTTCTTTCAGGGTTTGCATGTGAGTGAGAATGTTGCTCTCCAGCTTGAAAGAAACTGCAACTTTCTCATGAAAGCTTTCACCAGGCTGTGCATTTCATGAACAAAAAGGCCCTTGCCTTGCAGTTTGGTGTGTACTTTATTCATCAGTGCAGTCACATCGATAGCAAATGCTAAATCTGCCATCCAGGCCTCATCTGAGGGCTCTGGGATGTCAAAAGTCTGACATTATTCCTGTTAGATTTGGACAACCCTCCGTTATGACACCTGCCAGCCTTTCCCATTTCAGTCCCAGTGTCTCCATGCATGTATTTACCTCCGTGAAAAGATCACTCCCTGTTGTCATCCCTTTCATTGGCCTCATTGCTGCCAGCTCCTCCGTAATCTTGAAGTCCGTTATCCCATGGACAAATATGAGTAACTGGGCAGTATCACGATCATCAACGCTTTCGTCTAAAGCCAAGGAGAAAAAGTCCAAACTTCCCACCTCACGTTGCAGCTGAAGCCAAATTCCCCGGAATGTCCTTGATCCTTCTCGTCATGGTTCGCCTGGACAGCGGGACTTGCTCAAATGCTCCTTTTTTTCAGGGCATATTAGTTCTGCAGAGTCCACCAAGCACTCTTTGACAAATTCCCCCTCCGAGTATGGCTTACTATTTTTAGCGACTTGGTAAAAAAAAAAGCCTTGCTGCTGTTGTGGCTTAGCTAGCAAAGCTTCCATTGTCCGCGCCTTTTCAGCATCATTCAAGTTTTTGTATTTCTCTGCGTGTTTTGTCTCAAAATGCAGACTCAAATTGTAATCCTTAAACACGGCGATCGCCTTGTGACCTGCTTGTGTACAGTGAGGGAAAGAAGTATTTGATCCCCTGCTAATTTTGTATGTTTGCCCACTGAAAAAAAAAAAAGTAAAAAAAAGGATCAGTCTATAATTTTAATGGTAGGTTTATTTGAACAGTGAGAGACAGAATAACAAGAAAATCCAGAAAAACGCATGTCAAAAATGTTATAAATTGATTTGCATTTTAATGAGGGAAATAAGTATTTGACCCCCTCTCAATCAGAAAGATTTCTGGCTCCCAGGCGTCTTTTATACAGGTAATGAGCTGAGATTAGGAGCACACTCTTAAAGGGATTGCTCCTAATCTCAGCTTGTTACCTGTATAAAAGACACCTGTCCATAGAAGCAATCAATCAATCATATTCCAAACTCTCCACCATGGCCAAGACCAAAGAGCTCTCCAAGGATGTCAGGGACAAGATTGTAGACCTACACAAGTCTGGAATGGGGTACAAGACCATTGCCAAGCAGCTTGGTGAGAAGATGACAACAGTTGGTGCGATTATTCGCAAATGGAAGAAACACAAAAGAACTGTCAGTCTCCCTCGGCCTGGGGCTCCATGCAAGATCTCACCTCGTGGAGTTGCAATGATCATGAGAACAGTGAGGAATCAGCACAGAACTACACGAGAGGATCTTGTCAATGATCTCAAGGCAGCTGGGACCATAGTCAGCAAGAAAACAATTGGTAACACACTACGCCGTGAAGGACTGAAATCCTGCAACGCCCACAAGGTCCCCCTGCTCAAGAAAGCACATATACATGCCTGTCTGAAGTTTGCCAATGAACATCTGAATGATTCAGAGAACATCTGGGTGAAAGTGTTGTGGTCAGATGAGACCAAAATGGAGCTCTTTGGCATCAACTCAGCTCGCCGTGTTTGGAGGAGGAGGAATGCTGCCTATGACCCCAAGAACACCATCCCCACCGTCAAACATGGAGGTGGAAACATTATGCTTTGGGGGTGTTTTTCTGCTAAGGGGACAGGACAACTTCACCACATCAAAGGGGTCGAGGCACGAACTGTACCATCAAATCTTGGGTGAGAACCTCCTTCCCTCAGCCAGGGCATTGAAAATGGGTCGTGGATGGGTATTCCAGCATGACAATGACCCAAAACACACAGCCAAGGCAACAAAGGAGTGGCTCAAGAAGAAGCACATTAAGGTCCTGGAGTGGCCTAGCCAGTCTCCAGACCATAATCCCATAGAAAATTTGTGGAGGGAGCTGAAGGTTCGAGTTGCCAGACGTCAGCCTCGAAACCTTAATGACTTGGAGAAGATCTGCAAAGAGGAGTGGGACAAAATCCCTCCTGAGATGTGTGCAAACCTGGTGGCCAACTACAAGAAACGTCTGACCTCTGTGATTGCCAACAAGGGTTTTGCCACCAGGGGGGCATATTTTGCAGAGGGGTCAAATACATATTTCCCTCATTAAAATGCAAATCAATTTATAACATTTTTGACACGCGTTTTTGTGGATTATTTTTTTTTATTATATTTTATTATTTATCAAATGAATTTATAAAAAAAATTCTGGATTTTTTGCTATTCTGTCTTTCACAGTTCAAATAAATCTACCATTAAAATTATAGATTGATAATTTCTGTCAGTGGGCAAACGTACAAAATCAGCAGGGGATCAAATACTTTTTTTCCCTCACTGTAGATTCAATCATGCGCACGTATTGATTTACATATTGCATCATTGCACATGAATAAGAAACAATTTCAAAATAAAAGCAATGCAGCTTTAGTCCATGCATGAGGTACAATTGGAAAATGTGTTTATTTTGTAATTTCGACTTAACCTTATGCGGGCCGGTCAGAGTCAACAAAAGGGCCGTATGTGGGCCGTACAATGCCCAGGTCTGGTCTGTGGTGTTATCTGTTACCACTAAAGGCTGATTATATCCCTAGTACACTATGTCCCAAAGTGCTCCAAAACTAAAGTAAGTTGGTTAATGATTAAAAGATGGCTCGTGGAACTGTGCAACCAAGTTAGTTTCTGCTGTCACTTGCAACATAAAAACTATAAATGTCATACCCTCAACAGCCCTCTCACTGTTCCTAAATCAATAAGACAACTACGCTGCTTGTTGTGTTAGTAAGAAATGGGATAGCTCTGTCTTGAATACTTTCTTGTGGTGGAAAACAGCCATGAAGACACCGGAGACCCCTTCCATAAATGTTACATTTACATCCACATATTAGGTTTAGATTATGCAGAATGTCTGCCACACAAGTCCATACGTTGCTCCTATAGAAACAATGTATTAAAATGAGGGCTTTAATGTAAATCATCAAGGCCGTTAATAACCACCTGCTGACACGTCAGATTCAAGAATTTAACAGCATTGTTGTTGTTTTAAAGAAATAACTAATCCAGTGATAAGAATTAATTGAATGACTTAGCCAGAAGCTTGCTTTTATGTTGATATAACATGCTTTATTACACACAGTCCTAGCTGTCAAGAATGAAACATTTTGTTGTTGTTTTAGTTTGGCATCTGGCAATGATGACAGCTGTGGAAACAACAGTGGAGCAAAAAGGAAAACCAAATGTAAATCCATTATACCACATTTTCGATTAAACGAGATGTTGCCACATAAACAGTGATACTGGGTAATATTACCATCTTTTTTTTCTCCTCCAGCTTCTGGAACAATTGTGAAGTCTCGTTATATGCAGACTGAAAAGAAGTCTGTTCTAAAGGTAATAAAATATTATTAACCATCTTACCCCTAAGTTCCCACAGTATTATGTCCCATAACCCTATATTCCCCAGAGAAACCCTGAGTTCCTGGGCCAAAATCAACATTTTAATTTGAACATTTTTAGGCTTTAAAACAACTTATAATAATGTATTTGTGTAATCTTACTTTGAAAATGAAGCAGTTCAGTGTTTTTACTCCACTTAGAGCACAATTCTTAACTAGAGAAATTACGAAAAATGCTCGCTAAAATCCTTCTACTCATTTAGAAGTATCATATGAGCATCAGCGTGGTCAGTGCCTTTGAATAAATTCAAGTAAATGAATAAATGCATTTTAGCGCCAAAAGTCAAGTTTCTGGTGATAATTAGACCAGCAGGTAGTGTTTTCACGAATGCACAGAAATTGTCAGGTTATGACTCCAAACCCCTGCAGTGTCAGTCGCACTGATTGATGCTGAATATGAAGACAGATCAGGGTCTGAATCAGGAGAGTTTGGGTCACTATCGGTTTCGGTTTCAACATCTCCTGAACTTTCACTGCTGTCACTATCTAGAATCCTTGCTCTCGCCTGTGTAACTGTGTATGTTTTCTTTTTTTCACTGTTTTAGATGTACCTGTGTTCACTGTAGGTGTAAATTTAGCTGGAAAACGATTAGCTTTTCGCTTTGGCATTTTTAGTTCACTTCTACTATTACACCAATATTCACGCTTGGATCAGCTTCATCGTAATGCCGGCGTAATAACGTAATCACGTCGTGACCTCATAACGTCATCAATCTTCCGGGTCAAAAAATTGTAATTAAATAGGTAAGGAATCATAAGAGTAATGCTGATATACCAGCCTTACAGGGATAATGCTTACAGTGTAAAGCCGCTATATATCGGCCTTACGGGGATTTGGCATAGACGACCAAGCCGGTATTTCGTCCTTACGGGAATAGATCAAAGCCGAGCAAGACGGTTTTTCGGCCATACGAGGTAAGAGGGTTTATCTTTTTCTCTTCATGTTCTGCTTTTTTTTTTTTCTTTCTTTCATTCAGAAAAATCCATCCAATGAATCTGTCCTTCTGCCACCCAGGCCTGCTTCACCTAAAGCAGGTAGTGGCCACAAACCCAGATTTGGCACACCACCAAGACGGACATTACATGCTCAGCCCGATCTGAACCGCACGTGTAAGTTTGTGCACAGTACACATTGTTAATTTCATGCGAATGCAAAATCCTGGAGGGACTGAAATACACAACGCAGTTGCTCCACGTTATGTCAGAGACTCAGCTCGAGGTGACGAGCTTGATGGTGTTGATGGCAGTATTAGTATGAATGTTGAATCTTTGGAACCCTTTAGGTTTGAGGCAAAGTGTACAGATGAGGGGGTGAAAGAGTTGGACAGATTAAAGGACTGGACTAAAGTACTGCTGCATAGCTCTCTTTTTAGGTAGAGATGGGACTATTATCGGGCAGTCAAACAACGTTGTATGTGATGTAGGAAAATATCAGCCTAGTGAAAATAGATCAACATGTTAAGGATTTTTGAATTTTAAACTAAAAAAAGCCAGCTCGTTTGGAAATCATTTTCCCCATTGACGATCAAATTAAATATGAATACTAATATGCAAGTCATTCAAGATAGAATTTCCGTTAACTGAAATTGATAATGCTGGTAAATCACATTTACAATCATTTTGCTTTATGTGATTAACTTCTTTCACTGCAAAATTCCCAGCAGTTATACCCAACCTTTTAGAGTCTTCAAGTCTCGGTCGAAATGTCTTGCAGTCAACAGTACTGGATGGTCACTGCATACGTCCAGACTTGGATCTCTCTGTCATTAAAGGTACAAATTAAAGTGTCGCAGACTCTGGATCGAGAGTACAGAATACACATCTGGTTGGACTCACATTACAGTTTTGTTTTTTTGTTTTTTCTTCTTCTTTCTCTTTTTTTTTTCTCAGAAAATACAGCACCAACATCACTACCAAGTGCACTGGACCCTAATGCTACAAAAAGGAACCTGGAGTTAGAAACCTTCTTGCTGGCCTTCCTCACTGTTAAGGTTAGATCCAGGGATGATGATGATGATGATCACACAAATCAAAAATAATTATGATTTATGTGATCAAGATATTTTTCAGCCCATGTTTCAGATTCAAACACAGATTTAACCTGCAGTGTAGTTGTAGGGCTTAAATATAGCGTTTATTACTTAGCCCACTGCTCTGATATTACCAAAGACAGAAATGGGTGCAGCCGAAGGTTAAATGCGTGTTTTTAATTTATGATTTAAAGATCTGATTCCATTTAATTAATTATGTTAACTTCTTTATCTGACTCCACAATCTTCTATCTAGGGCTAGATGTGTGAAATCTCAGCGTTATAATAAGATAATAATATTTACTCTAAAGCAGCTTTCATTGAAATGATGTTACTGTGTCAGAGGCTTTTATATAGCTTCTTTATTAAACTATTATGATGTTAGCTCAGAGGTTTCTATCAACGAGCTTCTCCCATATATCCCAGCTCGGCTCGCGTGGTATCTGACAAGAAGGGTAACTGAATTAGGTACAGGTTTTTTTTTTTTTTTTTGTTTTTTTCCTTTGATGGGAAAGTGTCTTTAGATCAGTGACCTGATCCATCATCAAAGCATTAATTTCCTAAGTCAATGAGAAAAAGGGTAAAAAAAAAATGTATTGGTACTGTGACATCTATACATTTGCAGTTTTTTTACATTTCAGATTATTGTATCAATCCTTTTCTCATGTTGAGAGATTTGTTTTAACCAGATCGAAAACAATACACAAAAACTTAAGGAAGAAGCAGAAAGAAATCTTATTACTCTGATGGAAGAAGAGGAAAGGCTGCGTTCAAAAGTCATGTGCAAGAAACGACAGTGCCTTCTTCTTGAAAAGCAGCAGCAGCTCAATGATCTACTCAACTTACAGGTTATGTTTATACATTGTAGGTTACTTTTAAGTCTCAACGGTGTGAATGTTTTTCATGTTTAGATGATGCGTTGTGGTGTGTGTATGTGTGTTCTCAGATTGTTGCACTAAAACCTGTTGCTGCCAATGCAAAGCAATTCACAGAGGAGTACAAGACCTTTGCCTCAGCTATAGACACAACCCGGCATGAGCTACCTGTTAAGAATTTGCACATTGAAGAAGATAGAGGGGAGTTTGTGGGTCAGTGAGAAGTTGGTTGTTGTTTTTCCCCCCCACCTGATGGTAAACCTGTAGAACTAAATAGTTTCATTAGTGCTCCTGAGTCTATTGGAAAGACCTGGAATATGCTAATTTATCACTGGCTGTGTTTGTATCTCCATATTTATGTCCATGATAATGCAGTGTCTCAACAGATGCAAACTGTACCGTGGTTTGAAGCCATTTTGATGTTCAGGAGACATTTTCATTCTCCATTATTTATTATATTTATATAATAATTATATATTTATTTTTCATGTTATTTTAAAACCTAATATGCAATAGTTGACAGACAATTCTCTTACTGTTTCAAAAGAGTTCTATGCATTAATAGGAGGGTCACAATTTGCAAAGTCCAACCACCTCATCTTTTCCTTGATTCTTCCTTGTGTTCTAGATAAAGCAGTTGTCTGTCTGAATCAGAGTCAGTGTATCTTGGAGCAGTACTTGAAGGATGTTTCCATAGACGGTGAAAGCACTGCAGCATGCCTTAAAGATATAAAAACTGCAGCACAGGAGATTGACCAGCATCTGCTCAGGTACGGCAACATCAGTGGCACTACAAATAATCTCAAAATTCCTCAAATATAATAACTATGCTTGTTTGTTGGCTCTGCTAAATGCTGTAGTTCATCCAAACCCCTTGCTTTATTTTATAGTACATCTTCTGATCTATTGGAACTGTCCTCACTAGTGAGTCAGGAGACGGTGCTGGTCCAGCAGTGTTTGGAGGAAGATAAAATTGGTTTTAATACAGTACAAAGTCTCTTTTCAGATTAAAGTGTTTTTTTCTTTTGTAAATATGTACTTATTATTAAAGCATTGAAATCATTGCAGTTTATTGTGATCTGTACTATTTTTCTATTTGGTTTTCTTATAGCTGTGTCATCAGTGATAATTCACTATTTTTCAGGCAATAGTATGATTCAGAATTAAATTACTACAGACTAATGACTCTTAATGGCTGTGGCTTGTTGTACAGAATTAATATGCTATAAATAAATAACATATGCTACAGAATTAATATGCTAAAAAATAATTATTTTATTTTTGACTTATTTTATTTGTATAAAATTGTGAGATGAAATGTGCATGCAATTATGTGTTTATTTAATACTTGTTCAGGGATCTAAATACACCAATTTGTATTGGGTACACCTATAGTCAACCTGGGAATTATTTTACCCTTTAAAATAAATAAAAAAAAAGCAAAGTGTTTGTATAAAACAATTCAAATTTACCACTTAGTCTCTGTACCACTTATAGAGACTACTTTCCTAAGACGATTTTAATAATAGTTCTTTTTCTTAAATGAAAGCAAAACTCCTGAAGAACACTGACATTTTGGATGATGGGGGGTTGGGCAGTGGGGCTGTCATTGAAAATGTCATTTTACTTCAGGAGCAGTGTGGTTAATAAAGAGAAAATGCAATTTTTTTCACTAACCCTTCATGTGTTTTTATTCATCAGGACATTCTAAGTGTTAAATTACGTTTATGGAAATGTTAGGAGGCCTAAGGGCACGAACATTGCTTCAGGACAGCCATGCCCCACAATTTAAAAAAGGAGACTGAGCCTGAATTAATATCTATCCAGTTTAAGCAAACTGGACCTGCAGAACATTATGGGGCATCATTTAATGATCAGCGTATAATGTCGTTTCTGAAGAGCTAGGTATAAAAGTAATAAATGGAAGTTTATTTACGTCCGTGTGAAAATATTACCAACCTGCACTTTTAAACAGCTATTTAACAGTGTACCCACTGAAATAGAAATACACTGGGACTGCCAATCATATCGCAACTAGCGAAAAAGAGCCGAGATGTCTGGTCGCCCTCTTGCTCAGTGCTACATGGAGTCCATAGTTACTGGCAGCATAGTGTCAGATCACATGTACCCAAGGAAAAAGCCCAAACTGAGCCAAGGGGCACAGTGTTTTGCCGTGAATTGCTATAATTGTCTCAATCAGCACGCCAAAGGGTTAAGGTTAGAGATTAATGTAGGACCATATGATAATCTATTTATTTTGTTTATATATTTTCAGAGAATAGACCATCTCTTTGATATTCTAAACTGCAGAACAGTGTCTGGAGAAGGATTTAAGCAACCTCTCAGAATAGACAAGTACCTATACAGAAACTCAGCAGTACCTACTTGCCCTGACAGACAACAGTGGCACCCCACTCTATAAGACAAAGCGGTAAATATGTTAAGAATGTGTTAAAAATGTTGGTCTTTAATTTAAGGCTACTATGCACTATGTTAATAATTTTTGTCGGATACAGATGTAGTATTCTGCAGTTAATCCCGCAGAGTCATTGTATACAACATATGGATAAGCTGTTTAGTAGTAGGATGGAATTTATTTAAGTAGTACTTTTTTTTTGCAGTCATGTGTAGCTAGTCTCATGTTAGGAATTGAGGTTGTTCTGGGCCTGATATGAGATCTGTTCCAGACAGGAACCTTGAGATATATCCTTATGTACAAATTTAGCCACGATCACATTGAATTAGTTTTTCATTGTGGTAAGCAAATTATTATGATTTCATATAGTTTCAAGTTTATTTGTTTAATGTTGAATTTGGAACTTAGATTTGTAATTTCAATTGTTATTTTAACATTTGATATTTGGTTTAAGTTGTTATATTGATGAACATATATATATATATATATATATATATATTTAAATATATAATATATATAATATTTTATATATATATTATATATATAAAAAGTGTGTGTGTGTATATATATATATATATATATATATATACATACAGTGGTGTGAAAAAGTGTTTGCCCCCTTCCTCATTTCCTGTTCCTTTGCATGTTTGTCACACTTAAGTGTTTCGGAACATCAAACCAATTTAAACAATAGTCAAGGACAACACAAGTAAACACAAAATGCAATTTGTAAATGAAGGTGTTTATTATTAAAGGTGAAAAAAATCCAAACCATCATGGCCCTGTGTGAAAAGTGATTGCCCCTAAACCTAATAACTGGTTGGGCCACCCTTAGCAGCAACAACTGCAATCAAGCGTTTGCGATAACGTGCAATGAGGCTTTTACAGCGTCCTGGAGGAATTTTGGCCCACTCATCTTTGCAGAATTGTCCTAATTCAGTTACATTAGAGGGTTTTCGAGCATGAACGGCCTTTTTTAAGGTCATACCACAACATCTCAATAGGATTCAGGTCAGGACTTTGGCTAGGCCACTCCAAAGTCTTCATTTTGTTTTTCTTCAGCCATTTGGTGGTGAACTTGCTGGTGTGTTTAGGATCATTGTCCTGCTGCAGAACCCAAGTTCGTTTCAGCTTGAGTACACGAACAGATGGTCGGACATTCTCCTTCAGGATCTCTTGGTAGACTGCAGAATTCATAGTTCCTTTTATCACGGCAAGTCTTCCAGGTCCCGAAGCAGCAAAACAGCCCGAGACCATCCACTACCGCCACCATATTTTACTGTTGGTATAATGTTCTTTTATGAAATGCAGTGTTCCTTCTCCGCGCGATATACTTGGACACACACCTTCCAAAGAGTTCCACTTTTGTCTCATCGGTCCACAGAATGTTGTCCCAAAAGTCTTGGGGATCATCAAGATGTGTTGTGGAGAAATAGAGACGAGCTTTGATTTTTTTTTGCTCAGCAGTGGTTTTCTCCTTGGAACTCTGCCATGCAGGCCA
>CM022768.1:15839861-15884861 GCA_012411365.1 Ameiurus melas | reverse complement strand
TAAATAATTACATTTATAGTTATTTTTTATTTAGTGTTTTTTGTTTTGTGTATTTATTTTTGTATGTTTATTTTTTTTTATTTTAAATAAGTGTGTGTGTGTGTGTGTGTGTGAGAGAAAAAAAAAAAAAAAAAAAAAAAGAAAGAGTGTGTGTGAGGGGGGGGTGTGTTTTAGGTTTTTTTTTTTTAATTTTTTTTTTTTTTTTTTTTGTTTGTGTTTTTTTTTTTTTTTTTTTTTTTTTTTTTATTTTTTTTTTATATTTCTAAAAAATATATTATAATATTAATCTTTATACTTTTTTTTCGTTTTAAATTATTTTTATTATTTTTATTAAATTTTATAACCCTCTTGCTTATATTTCTCTAAAAATAATAAATTTTTTTTTTTTTTTTTTCTTTCTCTAACTCACTATTAATAATTAAAAAATCACAAAAGATTTTATATTATTTATTCACACCCTCCCCCCCCACACACACACACACACCCCTTATACTCTGAATGCAAGCATTATTTTAAATTCAATGATATGATTTATTAAAAGCATGAACATGTGAATAATTGTTAGTGACTTTAGGCTACATTTAGCTGACAGGACACCGGCTGAATGGCGATGCATGGTGGTCCATTAGGAGGTAGTTTATAACATCGCAGTGCGTTAGCATCGTTCACTAATTACTGGCTATCGCAAAAATTACATGGAGCATAATGTTAGCTGGTTTCACGGCCACAATGCAGCTGCCTCAAACAAACATAATCTAGGGCTTGTCTTTCAGGTGCTTCCACAAATTCTAGGTGTTTCCTCGATTTGTTTGAAGTGAACGATAGCATCGGTTGCACACCGGCTTCAGAGCATCAATTATGTTTGTTGTCATCTGCCTCAAATGCCAAGTATTTCCATATTTGAATCTTACCACCTTTCCTCTCAACGAGTCGGGGCGGAGCTAACCTTCTATAGTTTTCCCCGTGTGCTTGTAGGCGTTCTTCTTAACCACTTGTGGGCCGACGAAAATGCTTGCGTGTATTTTCTGCCCCCATCAGTTCCGGAATAATTGCATCCTCTCTACCTTCATTACCAACTGTACCTACACTACTGCAAAAAAAAAAAAAAAAACAATTACCGTCGCGTTTTAAGAATGTTGTTACTGACTTGGTACTGAAGTATCGATTCTCATGACATCCCTAGTGTGTGTGAGAGAGATTATGGAAATGTTCATATAGCTAAATATAATCTGATTGGTTTATAAGCGCAAGTATGTTAATTGGTGCTAATTGGCTCTATAAAGATATATACATTTGTGCAACCATGATGTCATTGCTGTATCTCTGCTGTGCTGAGAATAATCCCCTGAGCCAAATTATATCTGCAGTTGTGGTCTTTTGGTGATCTCTCTTTTCAATGATGAACAGAGTGTGTGCGTACATGATCTGCATATAGTCAGTAATTGTACTCTGGCAGGAGTACATCTGATTAAAGAGCCAGAGAATGCAGGTATAAGCTGTGGGTCACTTTTTTTGGCTTTAGGGATACAAGTAGGTTCACGTTGTGGTAGGAAATAATCTTTCCAGCCTACGTCAAAAACTTCAGAAACTGAGAGTTTGTATATGTCAAAAAGTAATCAAACTTTATTGAAACAATAAAGTGAGACAGTCTGCAGAAAGTCTAAATTATGCAAACACACACAGCCCTTTTGATACCTTTCTCCACTGTGAACTCATCTTAGGCAGGGTTTTACCTTTTCTCATTAAAAACAGATCAATCTTCTTTGCCACAATTACTTATTCATGTCTATATGTTATCTTAAATTTGTGGAGCATGAACAGTTAGTTGTTTTTCTTATAAAGATTTTATGAGGGAAATCTTTCTTTAAAAAAAAAAAAAAGGTTTCACCCAGACAGAGTCTTTGTTTTTTGTTTCTATCTGACCAACATTCCCTTCTTATGCCTCACTGAGCTTCTGTCTGCTTCTATCTGCCATCCTAGCTGATATCTACCTCCCTTCATGAGGCCCTAGCCTAATTCCTAACTCGTTAATTGGTACCCGGCCTCAAGGTTGTTTACTTACAAAAGCATTTTTTTATGAATATCTAATGCCAATTTATTTCTGTGCAGAAAATTGCAGGTTGACACAGAAAAACAATTACTGTACAGTAAGACACAGAGTGCATCTAACTCAGTACACACGTAGAATATAACTTGATCAAAAAGTATTCTATGGATTTAGATTATGCTTCTAAATATTGATTATACATACAGATTATGCTTGTTAACTAATATTAATTATTGGATTATGGTTCTAAGTAATAATTCTAAATGTTGGTTATACATATTGATTACACTTTATCAATATATTCTATAATATCAAAGACTGGTTTATTTACACTTTAAAAAAAAAAAGGGCTAATGGTGCCTGCAATAAACTGTTGTCCCATACCTGTATTCCCATCTCATGCCCAGTGTTCCAGGATTAGGTTCTGGATCCATCGCGACTATGACAAAGTACTTACTGAAGATGAATGAACGAATTATTTGTTATAATGAAATGGTTAGGCAAGTCATCTTTGTCTAATTTAATGTTGCCTACATACATCAAGAAAAATAGACTTTCAGTTTTCTACTCAAGCATTTAAACAATGTCCTGTATTCTACCTTTGCGTTTTTTTGTAGTGGACACATCTGACACGGTTAAAACAAAATTAGCAAATTGCTCAATGCACAGGAAGCCACGCAGTGAGAGGAGGAGGGGTCAGGAGCGATGTGGGGCTGAAGCAAAGCCAGAAGAGTCAGTTCCCTGTGGTACCTGTACCACCATGTGTCCCATCACAGAGGTTCGACGGAGGGAAACACAGAGGCGGTTGCACTGCTTTGAGATGGAACGTGGGACAGAGAAAGAGCGCATGCCCCGTGCTGATCTCTCCCGCACTGTTAAAGAGTACTCACGTCCAGCAGCTGGTAAAGATAGCACCAGAGCCTGTGACCTGCGACCTCCAGATGTGCTATTCAAGACAGTGTGTTACTTGGTGGATGAGATAGCAGCCTCTCCTACACTTCATCCCTGGACTGAGGTTAGCAACTGCATGTGGATTTATTATGTTGTAAGAATTGTAGTCAGTACCGAATCTGCAGCAAGACACACATGGAAAAACCACTTCTGTTTAAGCATCTAAAACTTTCAGTGTATGCGTGTTGTGTAGGTGTTAAGGTGTTTACATGAGCTGCTTTTAGAATACTCCTTTCATGTTCCTGTTTAACATGTTATAGAACATAGATCGATTAACGGCATATGTTATTAAGTCCCCACGCCACGCCGTCTGACATTCCCTCCAGAATTTCCTGTATTAACATATAGTTCGTCTTCATTATGGTACCGTATACAGTTTTGGCTGTTTCATTAAAAAATTTATGAAAGCTTCAAGTGCAGTTAATTATTTGTGCTATATGTGCAAATAGATGACTGCTTGAAGCCATGGGCAGCATCCGAAACCGCATACTTACATACTATATTGTATCCGAAATACATGTATTTAACCTGTTATATAGTAGGTAAGTTAGCGGTTTCAGACACAGCTGTGCTCTCTTATTTGCCGTCAAACAGTTGAGCACTGCCGTGTGTGTACGCGTCATGTCGCAAAATGCAGTGAAAACTCTCACACGACATTAATAGTGTGATTTAAGGTGTTTACATGTCTGTAATGCATTGATAATGTGACTAAAACAGGAGTACTCCACATGTCTTAATTTGATTTGTTTACTTTGATTATGACTTTATTCGGATTAAGGTTATCAGAAATCTCTGTTTACATAGTAGTTTCTTAATCAGAGTATTGTCTTAATCGGATTAATATCGGATTATCATTGTCCGTTTAAATGTACTGAATGTAATTCCTAACAGAACTGTAGATCCTAACACCCATAGAACCTATTTTTGTTCAAATTGTCTTAAAATTCCAGGTGTAATTATTTACAGGCATAATAACTCGGATAAAGGTGGATTGTGGTTTCCAGCACTGTAACAAAATTATAAAATTGCAGACCCACTGGCTCTACTTTATGGGGTTCCCTGGACCCCACTGTGAGAACCATGGCTCTATAACTTCAACAGCTGACATCTTCCTGACAAGTGTGTAATGATGATGCAGAAACCAACCCTCTCTTTTTAATGTTGTGCATCTGTAATAATGTAAATCTTACTTTTATTTGAATTAAATACATCGTTTAAATAATACTCCAGGGGTCACATTGGTGGCAAATGCAAATTTTATTCAATGCTTACTTTTTTCATATCATCTCATCATGTATGTCTTTTCTCTGGATGTCAATCAGGTCTACAGCTTTGTGTTCGACCGTTTGCGCAGTGTGCGGCAGGACATGATCATTCAGCGTGTGTCTGGCTGGGAGTGTGTGGCAGTGCTTGAGAGAACAGTGCGTTTCCACCTCTATGCATCATACCGGCTATGTGGAGAGCCTCTGCGGCTCTATGACCCACACATCAACGACATACACCTGCAGGAGTGTCTGAGCTGGCTGTTGGAATGTTATAGCGAGGGACAGTATGAGCATCAGGCAGAATTCCAGGCTCTCAGCCTGCTCTACAACTTGGGTGGGTGAACAGATGAACTTGTTTCTTTGGCCTGCACGATATCAGTCCCTCCAAGATTTTGCGATTGCAGAAATAACCGCAAAATCAAGCAAACACTGCAATATTCAGCGCAACTTTTCAAAATTACTGCAGATTTTCCACAGATTTGGGCCAAGAAACATCTTGGGATGTGATTACAACGCACATTCAGCCAAAGCCCTCTTCGTTTCATGAGTACAGCTAAAAGGTCTCATTTATCAACAAACATCACTGAGAAAGACCATGCAAAACAATTTCATGCAGTTGCAATTTTGCCAATTCAAGTAGTTTCTGCAAAAAAAACCCCATGAAACTTTTGAAAAACGCTGCAGCAAAATCAAGCATTTTTGGCTGCAACAATCACAAAAAAACTGAGCAGTTATTTACAAAATAATTCTATATGCTTATACTGGATCTAAATATCATGTAGCTTTCCCTTAACCTAGTAGCCTACTGAAATTAAACTACTGTTTTAGTGCTATTATGAAGCTTGTCTCCATGAAAATTTGATGGTTGTTATTTGCAAAAATTTTGTTGTATGCATATTATGTGTGGGATTTTTTTTAGGTTCCGCAAGGACATTGCAGCGTGCCCTCGAGCTGCCTGAGAGGGTTCGTCTCTCTCCTCCAGTCCAGTTGGCCTTGGCAGTTAATAGGGCTTATACGGAGCCCAACCCTGTGCGTCTCCTACGTCTGGCCCAGAAACTGGACTTCATACAAGCCTGTGCCCTTCACCGACACCTACTTTCCTGCAGGAGAGATTTGCTGCTGCTCTACAGCCATGGACACAACAGCCGAAACTGCCGCTTTCCCATCCAGAAGTTAGCAGATGTTCTCTCCCTGGACTGTTCAGTAGCTGGTCAGCTTTGCCAGGCACATGGAATCCAAGTGAGCGGGGACTGCGTTGTCTTCTCTAAAGCCTCCTTTAGCGAGAGCCCATGTAAAGATCTGCAGTGTGCACAAATGCACAAGCTAGTGGATGACAAGCAACACGACCTTTCAGTTGGTAGCATCATTCATGGCATTGCCTGAACACGTGATTTAAAAGGATGGTTCAGTAAGAGGTACTTTGTTTTTACATTTTTATTTTTTTAAATAATGTAAATGTAAATAAATGTAAATGCTCACTTAAAAAAAGTATTACTGTGAACTTACTGCCATTCTCAAAGTATGATTTTTGGAATTTACTATATACATATACAGTAATAAAAACATTTGTTTTTGTGTTTTTTTTTAATAATGGTCTTGCCATATAATGTGATTAATTATTTAGAATGCTATGTTGAAGGACATACTTAGAATGATTAAAGACAATATAAAGTGCTTGTTAAGACCATATAGAAAGCCTTAAATTGTTGCTTTAGGAGCTCTTATTAATCCGTCTACATATACACTCACTGGCCACTTTATTAGAAACACTTATAGACCTGCTCTTCAGCCAATCATGTGGCAGCATCACACAGATACAGGACAAACACTTTGATATGTTTGAATTAACTAAACACATGAAAATGGAAAAATGTGATCTTAGTAACTTTGACCTTGGCATGGTTTTGGCACCAGATGGGCTGGTTTGAGTATATCAGACACTGCTCATCCTCCGGGATTTTCATGCAAAACAGTCCCAATGGTTTATATGGAGGGGTATGGAAAAAAACAACTACCAATGAGCAGCAATTCTGTGGGCTTAAATGTATTGCTGATGAGAGAGGCCAGCTAACCATAGTAAGACTACTTTAGGCTGGCAGGAAGGTAACTCAAATGACCGCTTTTTACAACTGGGATGAACAGACAAGCATCTCAGCATGCACAACATCTTGAACCTTGATGTGTATGGGCTACAACAGCAGACCAAGACCAAATCGGGTTCCGCTCCTGTCAGCCAAGAACAGGAATCTATGGGTACATTGGGCACAGGATCACAAAAACAAATCAAAACAAAAAACTTACCTTTAAATATTATAATATATAAACCCTACTCCAAAAGGTTTATTTATAAGAGAAGGTTCCACATAGAACTTATTTTAGAAACTACAAACCTTTAATTGTCCTAAGAGCCTTTGAGGAACCCTTTTTTCTAGGTGCAGATTTAATTTAGGAGCTCTTCAGCTGGCAACTTAATTTTTACAAGCAACAAAAGTGGCAAATAGTGTACAGTCCCCTCGGAATGTATTGAAACTGCAAGGCAGATTCATTTGTTTTTGCTATACACTGAAGACATTTGGGTTTGAGATCAAAAGATGAGTACGAGATGATATATCAGAATTTAATTTACTGATATTTACGTTTAAGGTTAATGAAACTTTTGTGTCTTATCTCTTTATTTCTTTGCAAATTCCAATCTGGCCATCTGATTCTTACTGCTGATGAGTGGTTTGCACCTTATGCTATGGCCTGTATATTTCTGCTCTCAAAGTCTTCTTCAAACTGTGGATTATGATCGCTTTACCCCTGTCCTGTGGAGGTTGTTGGTGATTTCACTGACTATTGTTTTGGGGTTTTTCTTCATGGCTCTCATATTGTTTCTGTCATCAACTGCTGTTGTTTTCCTTGACTGACCTGTTTGATTTCTGACTGTTAGTACACCAGTGGTTTCTTTCTTTTACAGGACATTCCTTTCAGAGTTGAAACCCAGGGCACAAACCAAGACTAGCGATTCAGTGTGTATCTAATGTGTGTGTATCTGTGTTGTGTTTCTCCCTTTGATAAGTTAATTTACCCATTAAAGTGTGTCAATAAATGCCAGTATTACCTACTATAATTCAATATGATGTAACAAGAATAATGTGCACATGATTAACAGAATTGCATATGGCAAATATTTTGCCTGAAATTATTTGTATTCTTCATATTACTTTTATGACTGGGTATTTGCAAATGTAATTGAATACGTTTGAATGAAAATCATTAATTTTGACATGGACAAAACAATCCTTTTATAAAAAGTGGGAACTAAAATGTGAATAAGGACACTGTGTGATGGAATCATCTGATTACATGAGGACAGACAGAAGCTTAGTAAAGTTGAAGATTGTGTAAAGGACATTAGACGTTGGATGTTAACTAACTTCCTTTTACTTAATTCTGATAAAACAGAAATACTTTTATTAGGCCCACATGTAGCTAGAAGTAATCTTTCTGATCACATGGTTACTCTGGAAGGACATTCTCTTTCATCATGTACAGCAGTTAAAGACCTTGGAGTGATTATTGACTCCAGTCTATCATTTGATGCTCATGTAGATAATACTACTAGGATAGCGTTCTTTCATCTCAGAAATATTTGTAAGATAAGAAATATTGTGTCACTATATGATATATGACGCTTATAGAGCCCAACAGTTATGGAGCAGTCTTCCTATTAGTGTTTGGGACTCAGACACAGACTCAGTGTTTAGGTCTAGGCTTAAAACGTATTTGTTTACTCAAGCCTACCCTGACTAGACTTTCTATTATACTAATTCCCAGTCCTAATAATCTTTTTTCTCCCTTTCTCCTTCTGCTGAGGCACACATGATTTTATGGAGATACTAGAGATCCATATTCTTTCTGCCTCTGGATGGAGCTCAAATCTTCTCCAATTCCAGACTGCTGGGACTATGGCTGCTCCTAAGGCCATACAGGCTTCTTATAAGTCAATACTGAACTATTTCACAATATCTGTTGTTACCCAGATGAGGATGTGTTCCCTTCTGAGTCAGGTTCCTCTCAAGGTTTCTTCCTCTTAAAATATCTTAGGGAGTTTTTCCTTGCCACCATCATCACTCAGTGGCTTGCTCAGTTGGGATAAATTCACACCTTTAATATCTGTATACCGTGTTTATATTTCTGTAAAGCTGCTTTGAGACAATGTCTATTGTAAAAAGCGCTATACAAATAAAATTGAATTGAATTATTAAATGTGCTTATGAGACTTGCCAGTGATGGTGCTAGTGTGGGAATGACAGAAAGTTGACGAAGACGTTTTATTGAGATAAGAGCTGTTTGACAGTGTTGGGGTGGAGTCTATTTCTCCTCTTTGACAGTACTTCCCCTGCCTTAGAGAACACTCTTTCACATGGTACAGAGGAGGCCAGTGTACAAAGAACTGCAATGCCAAAGTGTATAAATTACCAAGACAAAACATTAGGTTACTTGCGTAACCCCGGTTGTCTGAGAACAGAGCAAGGTATTTCACTATGGGAAACGCCTCAGGTGTGATAGACTATGGAAGCACCAATTACACCACGTCTGTCCGAAGGACAGAACAAGCACAGCTCATGATGAAGAGCCCACCCCCTCCCTATATATACAGCTGTGATCCCTGAGACGGCACTCTAAGCACACCCTTCCCCTGTGTTATGCAAATAGGGAAGCTTGGTGAGATACCTCGATCTGTTCTCAGAGAAGCAGGGTTACGCAAGTATACAAACAAACGCTTGGTATCTCACTATGGGAATGATATAGCCAAGTCCCTTAATGCATGCTTTCCAAAGCTGCCAAACAGACCTGGCAAGAAAGAACGATAACCTGTTAATTCTCCCAAGAGTAGGTTGTGTGGCCGTGGCACTCTGAATAGTGTTTATAACTTGTATATAAGCCTGAGTGCATTTAAATTGACCCCTTCACAGGCTAGACCCAAAGATTGACTCGTCCCCCGCCCCCCCCCCAACTGCAACTGCACAGCTTACGGGCTAGATTGTGCAGTTACAATGAATGAGTTCCCCCATGGTGATTGATATATGCCACCACTCTTGTGTTGTCTGTCCTGACCAGAACATGAAACCCTTTCAAGAATGGGAGAAAATGTTTCAGGTCCGGAAAGACTGAACTGAGCGATTGTTTGAAAGAGAACCAAAAGTGCAAAAAATCACCAAGAAAAACAAAACAACAAATAATTTGTGACAAATAATTAGTGATGATTTAAATGTAATTTATTGATTATCCAAACCAAAATACAGTACTCTTCAAAAATCAACCAACCAGACTGAACCAAGGAGGACTCGTAAAGTAAGATCTGGTGTTTGAACGTTCCGACACACAAAGCCAATCGCACACGTGATTGGACAGAAAGTGAGGCTTCATTTGTCGTTCATCACGTGACAATGTGAAACCAATACACGCGCTGATACGGGCTTCACTGGAGATTGTGTTGCGTGCTCGATACATGCCTCGAACCTTCAGTGTAGTAATAGGAAGTTTGCATCATTTTACTGACTGGGATCTTTGATTCTCGTTCAGCAAAATTAGCCAATCTGTTTCGAGTCATTTTGTTCATTTCAACAGAATATAATTAAAATGTTACATGTTAAATTACCCAACACATCTAGTACTTATGCAAACGATCACATTTGGAATAAAAAAAAATAAACTATAGGCTAATGCAGTCTATGCCAAATTATGAGAAACAGAAATTATTAATTAATAGCTTAGCTGGTGTTCATGTTATGCAGTCTGTTAGTCACCTCACCTCCGGATCCAAGTCGTTCAGCCTATGAGGCGGTCACCGGAAGAACGACCGACTCGAACCCAAAGACTCGAGAGGTGAACTAATTATTTCTGTGTCCTGTACACAACCTATGGGAATGTTGCAGCGCATGCGCGGTCAGAAATGAACGAATCACACTCCGAGACAACTCGTTGTTCCCGAGTCATATTAAAGATTCGTTCAAAATGAACGACACATTTCTGCTTCAGTGCCATATGTAACATCACTAGTACATGGTGTCCTGCATTGACTGGCATCCCTTCCAGTGTGTATTCCCGCCTCAAGCCCAGGGAAGGATCTTATTCAGAAGACTAACAGAAAGATATTAAGATTTTTCACTTTTTAATGTAAACTTTAAACCTTCTCAGGTCGTATTCCAAACACGTATTCTCGCTCCAGGACAAGTGGGGGCGACAGCGTAACAACTATCTGGTTCGGTGGAAACAAACCAAAAACATAAAATCTACTAGAAGAAGAAGAAGAAGAAGATCAATACCCAGTACGCTTGAATAGAAATATGGGGGAGGCTGAAGTTATCACAGCGGACGAAAAACAAGTGGATTCAGGAAGCTGTTCTGCTGATGAATCAGTGGTATGGAGCCAAGAGGTGGAAGTGTGTCTGTTTCACGCTATGTTGGGTCACAAACCAGTCGGTAAGCTACATTTCTGGCTTCATTGTGCCGCAGTAGGCCTCGAATCCTCGGTGTGAAGTGCAAACAAACTCGAGCTTCCTCGGTACAGACTCCCCGATGAGAGAAGTGAGCGTGAGGAATGTTGATGTGAATTCATTAGTTAGATGTAGTTGAATTAAATCGGTTTAAATAGGAATAACAAGTGTAGCTCGTTTTTTTTATTCAACACTTAGTTTGAATTCATTTTGATGCCCTGCGAGTTAATACTTTGCGGGTAAAATCTGTTAACTAACAAACTGAAGGTGAAACGAGACTGTACAAGCCTTCACATGCATTACAGTGAACACACCTAATGCATAGGTTGTGGTCTTCAGAGCTGTGCATCCTATTGGGTTATAATGTAAACCTACAGGTGAGATTAAAGAGCTCTCTCTAGTATGATAATGTATGATAATGTTTTGCCTTTATTTTTCTATTGGACAGTGGAATAACTACATCTGGCTATAACCCCTGTCATCCATGCCTCCATACATCATTTCATCCTCCTGTATATAATCTCATTTAATAACATGTCAAGCCCATATTAATGACAGCCTCGGTTAATGTGTTGCGTTGACGTTGTTCGTAAAAGACATGGTCTATAAAAGACATTGTCTGTGTAGTAAAATTGAAAACTTTTCAGTTTGTGTCTTATCACTTCTCCATATGTATTGGTTGGCTAAAATCGACCCACTCACCTTATTGTCACAATCGGTACATGACAATAAGGGATTTCATTGCAGTGAAAACAATAATACTTACAGCTGTATAGATGCAGATTTTTGAAGTAAAGCAAAACCATCTGTTCTCAACCCTACTCGATCCAAGGTAGCTAATGTGGGTAATTTTTAAAGAACCGACCCTTGCTGCATAAGTGTATGAACACGTGCACTTTTTCATTGCCACTGTGTAAACTCGCAAAACATAAACAGGGCTAAATAAAATGTTCTGTGACATCCCAGATTGGTTAACACTAAGTAGGCTCCTTATTTTGGTATTGATATCGGCTACTACCAAAACACACGCATATTCAGTCTAAAAATTTGCTAAATAAACAATTTTTGAAACAACTCATTTAGCTTTTGTTGCTTTTCAATTTCAAACTACTGATCACTAATAACTTGCTGATATCAGAACTGTAGTAACCATTGGGACCTAAGGGTGTGTGTGTGTGTGTGTGTGTGTTTGTTTTTATTTATTTATTTATTTATTTATTTATTTATTTATTAAATCACAGGGGTCAATCGTCATTTCCACATGATTTGCATACGTGATAAATTTAGCCAAAACATTGGAAGGCAGGTGTCATCAAAGGTCATCTGGGATCACCTGGGAACAATGTATGACATGCAGGCATTGGTAAGTCAACCTGTTGACTTGGAATCTAATACATCTCTTGATGGTTTAAAAAAAAAAAAACCCAACTTGAACATAACAAGCCTTTATTTCCTGTGTTCCACAGCATGAGTCTGAAATCCTCCCTTTTCCTAACTCTGAAAAGAGCTTTGTCCTGCCTGAGGACATAATACAGGAGGTCAGAGAAGGTGAGTTACCTTTGCATTTACTTGTGAGGTTTGTGGCCTAATAGTGAGTTTTAATTACAAGTGAGTGGTGTGAAATTTGAAGAAATAAATAATGAAACTGATTGTTAATAGTGATTTCTTCAAAGTCCTGCTGCAGTGGCGTCTAGCTGAACATCCTAATTCAATATGTTCTTTTCTGTGACTCTGGTTGTATGCGAAGAAAAGAATTTCACTGTGCATATGTATGTGATCAATAAAGACTCATTATCATTATTGTATAGGTGTATACTGAGTGCCATTCAGTTTGGATACACACTACTGTGATGCTGTTACATTTTTTTTTCCTTTTCTCTTTTTCTGGTGTCTGAGGTGTTTGCTGTGTGTTAACCAAATGTTTGTTCTTCCTTAATTGCTACAGGGAAAGTAGGTTCAGAGGATGATATAAAGGAAGAGTTTAAAGAAGAGCGGGATCTTTCGGCCACCCATGAAGAAGGTTCTTGCACCCTTAGTCAGTCTCTCTCTCTCTCTTGCTCTCTATCTCGCTCTCTCCTTTCATCTCCTTCTTTTTCCTAAATTTTCTCATGCAAGTCATCAATTTATACCAGCGCCATTGCAATTTTCATGGATAGAAGACGTATATTTGGTCTGTTCTGAAAATTCAGTTCAGTACCAGAGGTGTCAGAAGATTTTGCTCATGTGTATCTTTATCTATCTTTTCTTCCCACCTTCTTTTTCTTTTTTCCCTCCATTGCCTCTGTATAGAGAGTGTGAAATGGTCAATCAAGGATTTGGTTTTTGTAGTAGTTGTAGTGTTTGCCTGAACAAACCAGGTTAAACTATAGGAAGTTTTTGTTTTCAAGGGCTATATGATTGTGGCTGTCTTGGCTGATGAGTAATGCAGCTGATATTAACATGCTGTTTCTGGGCTAACCCCAGTAAACCTCTACAATTTGCACTTTCTAATATCTACACATATAACCAGCCGTTATATGCATACTCGGAGAGTTGAACTAATGAGATTTCTGTGCTCTCGCTGTATGAGATATGTGCCAATAACACACGAAAATAAATGCTGTCAAAATAGGTTACACTTTGAATGCACATCTCCGTGTGTGTGTATGCTTATCCAGAATGTGGATATGAATGTGATTATGTATTTAGACACAGCTTTCTGTCTATGAAGATGTGGTACTGATACTGTGTGTGATGCTAGTTAAGCTGTTTGTTATGCACCAGGTGCTATGTGTTTGTCAGTGCAATGTTAAGTGTTTAGTTTTGAAAGGGCTCGATAATGGTAAGAGTATAGGAGCTACACACTACTCCTGTCCAGCTTCTTTGTGTGGATTGATGTATGTTTTGCTTTATAATAACTTTTATTATCCTTATTTGAAAAAGGAACTGTCATAAATGAATGGAAATGGGCATTGAAGTATAAAATTTAAGTGTTCTGTGGATTGATGCAGGAAAGTGCCATTTTAACATCAAAAATTACAAATGCAATGCCCCACATTTCTTTTCTGATCCACATTTTGAGTTAATAAAAAAAGGATGTAAAAATATAGTAGTTAAATATTTGTCCCACATCATTGGGTATGTTTATTTTAACTTGAAATCTTCATTTTGAAACCTTTGTAGGTGGAGTGTGATTCTTTTTTTTTTCTTTTTCTTTTTTTTTTTTTAAATGTGTATGTATTTGTATGTATGTGTGTGTGTGTGTGTGTGTGTGTATATATATATATGTGTGTGTGTGTGTGTGTGTGTGTATTTCTACTTTTATAATTATGTATGTGTATATATTTGTGTGTGTGTATGTGTATATATATATATATATAAAAAAAAAAAATATATATATTTATCATATCCCTCTTTCAAAAGAATTTGTATTTTTCTCCCCCTCTGTCGTCTTGTCTTTGTCCTACCAGGCAGCAACTCTTCATTGAAGATGACTGAACGTTCAAGCAGTGGGCGAGAGAAGGAGCGAGAGCGTGAGAGGGAGAAAGGGAATTCAGTTGAGTCAGGTGGTGGCTCCAAGGAGGCCGTGGGTGAGAAGAGGAAACGAAATCGGGCCTCAGAAAAAACACTGAGCACCGGCAACCCATCCAGCCCTGGAGGAGCCAAACGCCGCAGAACATAGTCATGTTCATAGTGATTAATTTGGAGGATCTAATCCTCAGGACTGAGATGGCTTACGTTAGGCCAACCAGTGTCTTGGCCATGGTTAAAGTGATACGTTGTGAGGCACTGTTTCTGTATGAGAGGATGGTCCTGATCTTTTTCAGAAGCTTGGTGTATGAGGGAACACACCAGTGCACACGTATACACAGCATACTGAACAATAATCTGGACTCCAATAGAACATTATAAGCAATGGTTAAAATCTTCCAGGCTGTGGTTCATAGTACAGACATATCAAAAGTATGTTTTAGGTAAGTTTATATCTTATTTTGTTGAAGCGACCTCACAGAATAATTTCCGTACCTGAACATGTTTGATGGCATTTTTTGATAATGGTCTGTGACTGCCATAATGGTCAATTAAGAATATGAGGCTTAGTACTGTAATTAGTTCTTAGTGCATCTTGCTTCGTGATTACAATACAGTTCTTGTTTAAAATGCTTCTGTCGTGACTTGCTTTGGATTTTCAGACTATCTACATGGTGTGTGTAACTTAAGCGAGATGGACTCAAATCAAGTTCATGCATTTCCACTGTGTATTTGCTAAGGAGGAATGTGATATTTTTTTTTTTTTTTTTTTTTTTTTTTACAAACATCTGTATTTATTATTTTTTTTGGTTTAAAAAAAATGTCTGCAAGCCTTAAATCAGGCTTAACATTGGTTTATTTTATAAAACAATAAATACTGGCCTGTGCCGGTTAACCTTTTGAATAAGTCCCCTTTACATTCTTTTGTTCTCATATACATCAGAAAATACAAAGAGTACAATATAGGTTTAAGATGACAAATGCTGAGGGTCTCAACAGTGCATACCTGGCACAATTAGGAAAAAAGGTTTTAAACCTGAAGAAATTTGGGTCACTGAGGTTTGTGTGTGCTCTTTTGCGTGCTCATCTCCATCTGCCTACTTTATCCTGCTGCTTTTGCAGTTGTCTAGCCTGTTTCTCGCGCGCTCTCTCTCACACTCTCTCACTCTCTCTCTCATTCTCACTCTCTCTCTTGCTCATTCTCGCGCTCTCTCTTTCAACCTCCCTCTTCCCTTAAAGTAGTGCATTGCGTTCCCTGGGCAGACACCGTTCGTGTGTGCCAGCCCCAGTGTTCTTGAGCATACAGAACACACAGAGCTGCCTATATACAGCTGTGGGTAAGTGACCAGAGGATGCTGCTTAAGAATGTTTACCTATGCTTCTGACAGAATTCATAGGAGATAAGTTTAAAATATGTAATTGTTTAATTTTTATATACTATTATTAAGTGTAACGTAATTATCGAGTTCACCTTTTATCGGTATTTTGTTGGACATGTTCATAAACTAATGTTAAAAAGTGTTATTATTTATTAGGTGCATAACTCCACTGCAGGGGAATTCTGGGTGGACACATTCTTTTTTTTCTTCTCCCAACACCCCCCCCCCCCCTTTTTTTTTAAATCAGTGATCATTCGTTATGGGGAAGGAGAAGATACATATTAATATAGTTGTGATTGGCCATGTTGATTCTGGGAAGTCCACCACCACTGGCCACCTCATTTATAAGTGTGGCGGCATTGACAAGAGAACCATTGAGAAATTTGAGAAGGAGGCTGCAGAGGTAAGCCTGAAATTGAGGTTAACTCCATCAACAGCTTCTATGATTTCTTTGATAAGTGTTATCCTTACAGATTAATTCTGAAAGTTAGGGGTTAAAAAAAAAAAAAAGGAAAAAATTTTATCTGGATTTCAAGTGAAGCCTTGAACTGAGTGAAAGAAGATTGAAGGTTTCTGGGAGTTGTAGTAAGAGTTGTCATAATTTGTAGCATAATCTGTGTGCAAACAAAACCTTAACATAAGTTTAAGTTTTCTGTAATGACAGCAGTGGTTATGAACTAGTTATTGTTATGGTTATGGGTAGTTTGCTCTGCATAATACAGGGCTTATTTGTCCATATTTTCCATTTTTATTTAATATTCAGTAGCATTAGTTGGCTTTGATTTTTGGTTTTCATTTAAGAAAATATGGTAATTTTGCATAACACAGTATATACATCATTATTCTGTTTCTCTTTCTCTTTAATAACTTGTTAGTGTATTGTAAGATTAATGCTAAAACTAATATTGACATGACCTCTCTGTTGCTCAGATAGGTAAAGGTTCATTTAAATATGCTTGGGTTCTGGACAAGTTGAAGGCAGAGCGAGAGAGAGGCATCACAATAGACATCTCCCTGTGGAAATTTGAGACCTCTAAATACTACATCACCATCATTGATGCTCCAGGACACCGAGATTTCATCAAGAACATGATTACAGGGACTTCCCAGGTGAAGCAGTGTGGATAAATATATTTTGCAATCCAAGGTTAAGCATAGCTTTTGACATTGTTGTATTGTCAGTGAATAGGATTCACTGAAAGAAGAAACAAAAACCTTTTAGTTTGGAACAATTTAATCTGCTTAATTTAATTATTTGAATTTCATGTATTTGTAACCTTAATTGATAGTAATGAATCTCCTCTGTGTTTGGTATTTAAGGTGGGTAAATTATTAATATTAAATTGGATATTATTATTATTATTATTATTATTATTATTATTATTAGAAGTAGTAGTAGTAATAACTCTATTAAACTGAGCACCAGTCCCATGATCTCATAATCTCAGAATGTGATGACACGATGGTTGTATCACCAAGAGAAGGAATAGTAATAAATTGCCTGATATCTGAAGGATATTTGATTAAATATATACAAATGTAGTCAAAGTAATTGATTGATAATTGGATAGTGAGTGGACCTTAAAGGTGTACGTACACAGTGAGTAGGAAGCTGTTTGTATCTAATGTGAAATGGGCAAAAGAGTGGATCTACTTAACATACTAATTCTAGCTAAACCACCATGTGGTTGAAAACCACCAAGGTTGAAAAAGGTACTTTTGAGAGAGTTTATAGTTACGTTCTGATGATGTGTGATTGTTTGGTCCCGATCTTTGTGGTTTCTTAAACGTACTCATCCATGGCATCGATAGTGCAGAAAAAGTCCTCGGTCTGTCTGTTTAGTTTTGTAGAGATTGCGCCAAAAGTCTACCTGTAGTATCACGTCAGCCTCTCCAGGGATTGTGGAAGAAGGCTTATGGGTCCGTATGGGAAGTTTTCAGTGGGAATTACACCGAAGGTCCAGCCATAGCGTCAGTTGAGTCAGTGTGTCCAAAGATCGTGGACAAGGCCTTTTTAACTCACTATACATAACCGTTGTCTTCACTGAAGGTGAACACAATATATGATGAAGGAGGTTATGAATGTCCTGAGTGATTTTCAGATTTGGTGTATATGTGAAAGTAAAGGTTTATTTATTTATTTTTTGGTAAATATCATAATTCTTTGTCCTATTGTCTTCCACAAGAGAGAGTCTTATTTTAATCCTGATTGTTGGTCTTGAAGATAACTTCCCATAACCTACAGAGGGCAATTATGGCTATCCCAGGCAGGCAGAAAGTGGAGTGTATTTAAACAAGAATTGTCCGTCCTAATCCTCTGATGACCTTTCTTGGTATGGGTTGTGTGTGGCATAGTGATTTAACCCCTAAAGTATAAATTTTCCTATCACAAGTTCCTACATTTCTATTAAATTTACACCATTAATCTTAGAAGGACATTTTTAAAAGTGTTAATTGACATTCATTCATTCATTCATTCATGCATGCATGCTTAAATTCAGTAAAAGATTTCAAACTGAACCAGTGAACTCTATTCTTTGATATTCTCTCTACCAGGCAGATTGCGCTGTTCTTATAGTGGCAGCTGGGGTAGGTGAGTTTGAGGCGGGTATCTTTAAAAATGGACAGACGCGTGAACATGCCCTGCTGGCATACACGCTGGGTGTCAAGCAGCTGATTGTTGCTGTTAACAAAATGGATTCCACAGAGCCTACTTACAGTGAGAAACGCTATGATGAGATTGTTAAAGAGGTCAGTGCTTACATCAAGAAGATTGGCTACAGCCCTGCCTCTGTACCCTTCGTCCCCATTTCTGGATGGCATGGGGACAACATGCTGAAACCTTCTATTAATGTAAGTGTTGAGAATGGTTTCATGGCAGCGTGTGCATGCATTACATTTTAGATGATTTATTATGCTGGGTAGTAAATTTCATGTCTAAACCCTTCTACTCTTCAGATGACATGGTTTAAAGGCTGGAAACTTGAGCGGAAGGAACAGCATGTCACTGGAATCACTCTCCTTGAGGCCTTGGACACTATCATGCCTCCTACACGTCCTACTGACAAGCCTTTACGCCTTCCTCTGCAGGATGTTTACAAAATTGGAGGTCTGCTTCCACTTAGATTAGGTTGATGTACTGTATTTAGTACACACAGTTTGTTCATAGTATTGACACCTCATAGTGGGTATCCAGTTATAATTTGTCCATATATTAAAAATTCTAATTATTGTTTTGCCTTTAAGATGGATTACACTAGAAACAATTGTTTTTTAACATTTGTTGGTTCTACCAAGATTGAATACATGGGGGGGATGAACACTTATGCATACTTGTGCATCCATACATGCTTTTTGTTGAATTAACCTTTGGTGTCACAAAAAAATATTGTTAGACATATGTAAATCAAAGGGTAAAAATTCCAATTAGGTCAACTTTACTTCCATGTTGTACTTACAAAATGGAGAAGTTAAAGTGATTGATTACTTATGCAAGGCTCTGTATGCTTGATATAATTCAAATAATGTATTTTTAAAATATAAGCATTAATGTCTGTCTAGTTATTTGAATCACATTTTGGTGTATTCTAACACTATGAATCACAGCAAACCCCTTGTGTTTTTAGGTTTGAAAGTAAATGTGTTTGAATCTTTGTGTCTTCTCAATGGTCTGCTCATAGCAGTAAACCAATGCAACCCTCTGTACTTTAATATATTCCTTGAAGATATTTTTCCATGTATTTAACAGAACTGATTACTTATATAACTTGTAGAGATACTGTTTCACCATTACTATTACAAATTCAGTGCTTTTATGAGCTTATTCAAGGCAGTCAAAAATGCCTTGAATGCCAATTCTTAAAAGCTTGAGAGAGTATTCTTGATATCTCAGTTATTGTATTTCTCCCTAGGCATTGGAACAGTACCTGTGGGCAGAGTGGAAACTGGCATCCTGCGTCCAGGCATGGTGGTGACCTTTGCCCCTGTCAATATCACCACAGAAGTGAAGTCTGTGGAAATGCACCATGAGTCCCTGAGTGAAGCGGTACCAGGTGATAATGTAGGATTCAATGTGAAGAATGTGTCCATGAAGGACATTCGGAGGGGGAATGTGTGTGGGGACAGCCGGTCAGATCCACCCCAGGAAGCTTCAGGCTTCACAGCACAGGTCAGATAAATATTTGACTATTATATCCAATACCTTAATACCCTAAGAAAGGTATGTCTAATAGTAATGTCAACACAAGTCATTATTTCACTGATCTAGTCACTAGTCACTAATCAGCTGCACTGATGAGGTTATAACTATCTAACTAAAATGATCAGACATGTTCTGCATACTACAGTAGGTCAGGTTCAGTGACTAGGACACATACATTAATGGTTATGCTACAGTGTACCCTTTTGCTTCTGAATTGCTTTTATGAAGGTCTTCTGGTGGCCGCTTCAATTAATTTCTCTTTTTGTACCATTGTTGTTCTCTCCGTGTCTGTCTTTATCAGGTTATTATTCTAAATCATCCAGGGCAAATCAGCGCTGGCTATTCTCCCGTCCTTGACTGTCACACGGCTCACATTGCCTGCAAGTTTGCCGAGCTGAGGGAGAAGATTGACCGTCGCTCAGGGAAGATGCTGGAAGACAACCCCAAGTCCCTGAAATCTGGAGATGCTGCCATTGTGGACATGATTCCAGGGAAACCCATGTGTGTGGAGAGTTTTTCTCAGTACCCTCCTTTGGGTGAGTCTATACTCCTATAGCAGTCACAAATAATTTGGGATTATGAAAGCTGTTTCAGTGCTGACAAATTTTCTTTTCCTTTGAGAGCACATGGCTATGGTCTGACCTTACTGACCACTGATCTTATATTAGCATGACATTAATTATATTGTAAGGAGGGAACATGCGCACGTTTCTTTCTCGTTTGGTACGAATCCAAAATGTTCCCAGATCGCCGATGTAACGTTTGGTTTCTCAACAAGATCCATCGCAGTGTTAGAACCCGAGGTGAAATGGCAGAATTCACCTAACTGGATTTTGCCACGCAAACAAACTCGTGCCAAACTAAAGGACAACACCATATAAGGTGTTTGATTATGATTATGCAATTTGTGTATTAATATAAAGTGTCCCGCTATATGATAATAATAATAATAAATAATAATAATAATAATAATAGCTATATTCATTTGTATTATTATTATTACTATTTGTATACAAAACGGTGTATACCACCGCGGTGGTGCAATTGTCATGGCCACAGTCACAGCCCTATTTTTTTTCACTCTTAACTGCAGAGTTCGTTGATTGTGGAAAATTGTATTCTGTAAATAGTAAATATCTGCAATGCATGGATTTACTCTTGAACTGAACACGGTGATGTCTAACTGGTCAAGTTTTTTGGTAACAGGCTGGCTAGTCTGGCTCACCATGCAATTATTTCACATATTATAAAGTAATACCAAAAGAATGTGTATATATTTGTTTAAATTCAGCAGGCACAGACATTTATCCCAAAGATTTTCAAGTAATAATAATAATAAAAAATCGAGCTAGGTTCTTCATGTATTTTCCATGATCCAATCTCTGTTCAGAGATGAAACTGCAGAAGGATTAATGTTTCAGTGTTCTGTGAATATAATATTATTGCTTGGGTCTATTTACAGGACGCTTTGCTGTGCGAGATATGAGACAGACAGTTGCTGTTGGGGTCATCAAGAATGTAGAAAAGAAAATTGGTGGGAGTGGCAAAATCACCAAATCAGCCCAAAAAGCTCAGAAAACTGGTAAATGAATCTTGTTGCTCTTGTACCCCCTGATGTCTGTTCCCAAGCAGTAGCAACAGCCCCCATATTATATTTGGGAATAGGCATCTCCTGGCCTATTGTGCTTCAATCTCTTTCTGAAAATAGAATCACTGATTATATTATAGTCAGCTGAATGTGAATGACAGAAAATATTTATAGAATGTTTGACATGGCTTTGTTGTAATTTAAGCTCTCAAACTTAAGTCTGTATAGCTTTAATATGTATTATAATACTCATGTATATGTAAATGTGTATAAAATTCATACACGGTAGAATGTTTCAATTTGAGGTTTGTGCTGCAGTCATGAAATGAGAGATGTGATCAGGTTACAGATTTGCTGTGGATTTATTAGAAACTGTGGATGCCAGTTGGCTTTGACTTGGTTCCTGTTTTTGTAAGCTTGACTTAATGAATGAACCATTTAAAAGAAAAAAAAAAGGTTGTTTGACATTTTATATTGGTTATAAACTATTGTTAACAAGTGCAGTCATTTCATAACACAATTTCTTTTGTACTGCATGAGGGGAACTGCTTCAGATTAAAAGAACAATAAACCATCAACTATGAGGTTAAGTGCACTATGTCCTGAGGCTATCTCATTTTTCTTTTAATGATGCGTTGTCTAAATAGCTTAATTTCAAGAAACCTTTTAAACACACACTTTAAAACTTAAACAAACAACAAAACTTTGTGCAGCCACTCTGAATCTAAGAATCTTATTCAACAGATTTCTAAATGAACAATACTGCCTCGAAAAATATATAGCCACAAATTCCTCTGATGGTGAAGGACAGAAGCTGATGCTATGTTTATTCTAGTGTTCACCTTTTAGAAATTATTCTCTGCTCAGATCACACAATGCTCAATAATAGCCAGAAAAGCCTTTAATCACATACAGCTGGCTTCTCTAATGGCCTTTCTATGGTTCACCAACGTTTTTAAAGCAAATACATGTTAGTAAACCACTGATTAGTAGATAACTACCCCATTTAAAATTAATAACACATGTCTGCAAACAAAGTCAAGTGGGCTTCATTTCTGAAAATCTTTGAATGCTTACAAGAAAAGGAAAATTAAGAGGATTTCATTGTAAGAGACTAAATGGTTATTTTGACCAAATGCACTTCCTCTAAGAGTCAATACCTGAATGAGTTATAGCAATGATTTTGAACATTTTACTTTGAAACATCAACAATCCAATAGGTAAAGTGAAACTGGAGTAGTCACTGGCTGTGGCGCAGTTGGTAGAGTGGATTGTCCACTAATCATAGGGTTGGTTGTTCGATTCCCGGCCCGGGTGACTCCACATGCCAAAGTGTCCTTGGGCAAGACACTGAACCCCAAGTTGCTCCCGATGGCAAGCTAGCACCTTGCATGCCAGCTCTGCTACCATTGGAGTGTGTGTGTGTGAATGGGTGAATGAGACACAGTGTAAAGCTATATAAATGCACACTTACCATTTACCAGAAAAGGTGATCCTTTCAGTAAAAGTAAATGTATGGAACACCTTTAGACACCCCAGTTTTTCAACACCATACAGTGCCTTGCGAAAGTTTTTGGCCCCCTTGAACTTTTCAACCTTTTGCCACATTTTGCAACCTTCAAACAAAGATATAAAATTTTAATTTTTTGTGAAGAATCACCAACAAGTGGGACACAATTGTGAAGTGGAACGAAATCTATTGGATATTTTAAACTTTTTTAGCAAATAAAAAACTGAAAAGTGGTGCGTGCAAAATTATTCGGCCCCTTTACTTTCAGTGCAGCAAACTCACTCCAGAAGTTCAGCGAGGATCTCTGAATGATCCAATGTTGTCCTAAATGACTGATGGTGATAAATAGAATCCACCTGTGTGGATAAATAAATCAACTGATACTCCTTCCATTTCAAAATGATCGCTTGCACAGTGCTCCTTGGGATGTTTAAAGCTTTTTAAATCTTTTTGTATCCAAATCCGGCTTTAAACTTCTCCACAACAGTATTACGGACCTGCCTGGTGTGTTCCTTGGTCTTCATGATGCTCTCTGCGCTAAACTACAGGGGGTACTTTATAAGCAACGTTTTTCATAATAATAATAATAATAATAATAATAATCCATCCATCTACAACCGCTTATTCCTTCTTCAGGGTCGCGGGGAACCTGGAGCCTATCCCAGGAAGCATCGGGCACAAGGCAGGGTACACCCTGGACAGGGTGCCAGTCCATCGCAGGGCATAATAATAATAATAATAATACACATCTAGAAACATTCTAGAACTTCCATGGGTTTCATGCAGTTTGTAGAGGATAATAAAATGGGTAAAAAAATTATCATAGATGTTTTCAGAATGATGAACAAGATGATGCAGTGGATATAACAAGTTTACACACAACTGTTAAAATCGCAGGTTTCTGTGATGTCCAAAAAAAAAAAGAAAAAGAGAGACCAAGATAAATCATACAACATTCAAAGAGATATAGCAACCAACATAATTCAAGTTAAATGTTTTAGGGGGAAAAACAAACAACAAACAATCCCCAACTTACCATCCTATGGTTACAAAGTGTGCACACCCCTTTACTAATACTTTATGAAAGCACCAATTTGCTTGTAACACAGCACTTAGTCCTTTTGGGTTGAGACTATTAACTTGATTTTATTCAACTCCTCCCTGCAAAATGCTCCAGATTTATCAAGTTTTGAAGGAATATTCCATTCAAGGGTTTTTTTAAATGTGGGTTCTGACTGGGACATTCTAAAATGCTAATCTTCTTCTGAAGCCTTGGTTTAGTTAACTTGGATTTGTGTGTTGGTTTATTTTTGTTTTGGAAGGTAAAAATTTTCATCTTCAGCTTTCTATCAGAGACCTAAAATAGATTGGTATTTGGAGCTATCCATGAGTTCCTCTATCTTTACCTGAGCCTCAGTCCCAGCTGCATAGAACCAGTCCCATAGCATAATGCTGCTACCAGTATACGTTTTTTTTTAGTTGTTATAGTATAGTTAGTATAGTATACAACTAGTATAGTTGTTTTTTCTTTAAATATTATTCCCCCAAAAATTCTATTTTGGCTTCACAATACCATAAACATTTTGCCAGTCGGTTTGGAATGTTTTTTTTTTTTGCCCAGATTTTTTTTCCGAACTAGCCACCATACCCCTCCATCCTCCATCCTTTTCTGGATTACTTACTTATGCACACACATCAAACAAAGACATATTCTTCTGGTGAAGGGTGCAATAATAGATTACTGAGTAAAATGAAATCAAACTGATCAATACGAAATAATGCATAATCCACCGTTCAATCTGATTTCCCTTGCATTGCCACCAGGGGTCAATATTGCATCTTGAATATTGAACTAGTCCTCCTCACATTACAGGGCATTTTATGAAAGTTTTTATTCTTAGCTTTGTGCGCGGACACCATCTTCAGTTCAGACCAGATTTTCAGTTGGGTACAAATTTTAGAAAGAGCTGTCCGTTGCAAAACATTATGTGTCAATCATCATTGTTAATTTAGATGGGGTCATTACCGCACTGAAAGATAAATCTATGGCAAAAATTTGCAGTTCACACCAAAGGATTTTGGTATAATTTCAATATACAGTAGTTCCATAAATCATAAGACTCACGCTTTTAAAAACACAATACCATCCAATTTTACTTATTATAACGCTGTTAAACAAAAAGCAAACATTGCTGTATGTATAGGCATCAGTATGGGCTTATAGAAATTTCTGAATGTTTTCCCCCTGTATTGTAAAATAAACAAATGTATACACAGTATCTTACAATAGTGAGTACACCCCTCACATTTTTGTAAATATTTGATTATATCGTTTCATGTGACAACAATAAAGAAATTACACTTTGCTACAATGTAAAGTAGTGAGTGTACAGCTTGTGTAACAGTGTAAATTTGCTGTCCCCTCAAAATAACTCAACACACAGCCATTAATGTCTAAACCGCTGGCAACAAAAGTGAGTACACCCCTAAGTGAAAATGTCCATATTGGGCCCAATTAGCCATTTCCCCTCCCCGGTATCATGTGATTTGTTACTGTTACAAGGACTCAGGTGTCATACTGTTCATACTTTGGGAAATAGACATATGAGTGCTGCAAGCATTGCTGCAGGGGTTGAAGGGGTGGGGGGTCAGCCTGACAGTACTCCGACCATACACCGCACACTGCATCAAACTGGTCTGCAGGGCTGTCATCCCAGAAGGAAGCCTCTTCTAAAGATGATGCATGAGAAAGCCCGCAAACAGTTTGCTGAAGACGAGCAGACTAAGGACATGGATTACTGGAACCATGTCCTGTGGTCTGATGAGATCAAGATAAACTTATTTAAGATAGATAAGCCTACAGTCAAGCATGGTGGTGGGAGTGTCATGGTCTGGGGCTGCATGAGTGCTGCCGGCACTGGGGAGCTACAGTTCATTGAGGGAACAATGAATGCCAATAATGGTGGTCACACAAAATATTGACACTTATGACCCAATTTGGACATTTTCACTGTTGAGGAGACAGCAAATTAACACTGTTACACAAGGTGTACACTCACTACTTTACATTGTAACAAAGTGTAATTTCTTCGGTGTTGTCAAATGAAAAGGTATAATCAAATATTTACAAAAACGTGAGGGGTGTACTCACTTTTTGTGAGATACCACACACACACGCATACATATCTATCTATATACCCAAAAAAAAATAATAAATAAATATATATATATATATAAAATAACTTTCATATATTCTAGATTCACTACACATAAAGGGAAATATTTCAAGCTTTTTTTGTTTGTTTGTTTTAATCTTGATGATTACAGCTCATGGAAATCAAAAAACCCAACATCTCAAAATATTAGAATAAAGAATTTATAATACAGAAACGAGAAGAGCTCTAATCTGCACAATAACTCAAAACACCTGCAAAGGTTTCCTGAGCCTTTACTCTCTCAGTCTGGTTCAGTACACATAACCACAATCATGGGAAAGTTGAAAGTAAATTTTGCATTTAATTTGGAAATCAAGGTCCCAGAGTATGGAGGAAGAGTGGAGAGGCACAGAATACAAGTTGCTTGAAGATTCAAAAGATTTAAAAAGAAAAAAAAAAAAAAAAAGAAGCTATATCTACATCAAGCCTGTGAGCCCTTGACATCACCAAATTGTTGGTTTCTTCTTTTGTGATGCTTTTACCACAGCCTCTTTTAGTTGTTGTATGTTTCGGGTGGTTTCTCCATTCAGTTTCCTCTTCAAGAGGTGAAATGCTGCTCAATTGGGTTAAGTTCTGGTGATTTACCTCGCCAGTCTAAAACCTTCCACCCCCCCCCCATTCTGCTGCTACCATCACGTGTAACATTATCAATAAATATTAGTGAGCCTGTTCCAGAAGCAGCCATGCAAGTCCAAGCCATGACAGTATATCCACCATGTTTCACAGATGAGCTTGTATGTTTTGGATTATGAGCAGATCTTTTCTTTCTCCACATGTTTGACTTTCTTCACTTTGGTAAAGGTTAATCTTGATTCCAGAAATTTTGTGGCTCATCTCTGTATTTCTTTGTGAATTCCAATCTGGCTTTCTGATTCTCACTGCTCATGAGAGGTTTGCATCTTGTGGTATGGACTCTATTTTCTTCGAACAGTGGATTGTGATATCTTCACCCCTGCCCTGTGGAGGTTGTTGGTGATGTCACTGGTTCTTTTTTGTGTTTTTCTTCACAGTTCTCACAGTGTTTCTGTGATCAGTTGTTGTTTATCCTTGGCTGGTGTCTTCCTCAGTACTCAGTACACCAGTGTTTTCTTTCTTTTTCAGGACATTCCAAATTGTTGTATTGGATATACCCAATGTTTGTACAATGCATCTGATTGATTTTCCCTCTTTTCTCAGCTTCAAAATGGTTTGCTTTTCTCCCATAGACTGAAGGATAAAACCAAGAGTAGACGTCCAGAGCCATTTATCGTTTAAACAATCAACCTAACAGGACACACGTGGGTAACAAGAAATACCTGTCAGTCACATGTTCAAATATTTTTGCTTACCTACAAATTGGGGGGTATTATGCAAAATGTGCTATGTTCTGTTTTAAAAAAAAACACATCTACATAGGAATACCAGGAAATAAAAGCTGAAATTCTAAACACTCATATCATATTCATTTTTTGATCTCAACCACAAATGTCTTCAATCTACAGCAAGAAAAAAAAAAGGCCTTGCCATTCCAAAAGTGGCAAGGGGACGTTTACTAAAGCAAAATATGTACATGTGCCATGTGCATCAACCATGAGATGCGCTGCTCTGGTGTAAAATGGCACGTTGAATAACAAGGGAATGTACTGAAGGCGGTGCCACATGCATAGTGTGTCTGGTGTAAAATAGGCTTATGGGCTTACCACGTTTGCCATAAAATGAGCTTAACTTTACAAATCAAACGCTTCTGTAGGATAGGGATTAACACAAATTATAATTGCTGATTTTTTTTGCAGGGCGCACAGTGGCTTAGTGGTTAGCCCATTCTCCTCACAGCGCCTGGGTTGAGGGTTCGATTCTCGACACTGCCCTGTGTATGTGGAGTATGCATGTTCTCCCCGTGCTGTGGGGGTTTCCTCTGGGTACTCCCAGTCCAAAGACATGCATGGTAGACTGATTGGCATGTCAAAAGTGTCTGTAGTGTATGAGTGGGTTTGTGAACATGTATGTGAGTGTACGCTGCAGTGGATTGGCACTCTGTTCAGAGTGTAACCCGCCTTGTGCATGATGCACCATGGGAGGTTCCCTGTGACCCTGAAGGATAAACGGTATAGAAAATTGATAGACGAATGGATGGATTTTATTTGGAATAATGCACAGCATAAAATATTGAGTATCATAAAAAAATTATAAAAAGGAAGATTAGCTGAACATATGCCATTACCTGTGATTGTGTGGAGCAATCATGATTAACTTTAATATTGCAGGCTTCTGCTAATTTCTCAGCTTGTGACTGTCTGTCAATAACTCAAACATCTAGCTAATTGTCAGTAAAGACCTGCAATATTCTAACAAATATTTTTATGTGTGTGATTTGCGGTTGCATATTTTATAGCAATGGAGAGTGAATTATGCATAATTATAAACAGAAGGAGCCATATCCAGCTTTGACTACATGCTTGAATACAAATTGAATGTATATTTTACAGTTAAACTGTTTGTAATTAGATCTTCTTTTTCAGTTTTGTTATGTGATGGTACTGAATGTTCAACATAACCTTATACAACTGATAAAATAAAGGCTACAAACAGGGAAAAGTAATTGTTAGGTAAAGGTAAACAATTAGTCCAAAGAATCTGACAAATGATTTGACAAAATGATTTGGGAAATTGCAAATCATTTGCTTGATCTGACAAGCAAATGATTTGCAATTTCCCACCCCACATCCAACCATCCAACTCATAAAAGCATCCAACTTCACCTATCCTTTGTGTGTGTGTGTGTGTGTGTGTGTGTGTGTGTGTGTGTGTGATGGCCAAGAGTATTTTTAATTAAACAGATTAATTTTTTTAAATTAAATGTTGGTCAGTAGTTTTTTTTTCCGGTAATTTGACTGCGTCAGTAGTTTCTTCAATAGTTTATTTTAGCACTTATCAACTTAAAAGGTGCCAATAATAATTTTTTTAACCCTAAGTTTGTAAAATTAGACATTACAGATAGAATTTATGTATTTATAACTGTTAACAATTGTTAGAAATTGCTGATTTTCACTGTGCTTCATGTTCTCTGCATTATATTGTGTAGAAATGCATCTTTAAACTGAGCTCTTTAAATATTGTTAATGGCAGTTGGCATTTTCCTCTTGAATAAAAGGTGGAGAAGGCCTGAATCTGTCTCTTTTTAAAGCAAGTGGAATAATTGTGGTGAGTGAATGCAATTCAGTGCTAGGCATTTATTATTTAAAACAATAAATAAAATGGTCAGGGCTAGAATGCTCGGAATGCAAAGGTTCTGAAATTTTCTCTCAGAAAAAGTGGTAGAAGTCCAAAAATATTTTCAGTAAAAGCTGGGAATAAAAATGTATTATAAAAGTTCTATCTTAGTGAGGAGTAAGAGGTAATCATAGGACTAAATCTTAAATATGAAATACAACAGTTGCATTGCTGTCAATCGATGATCCCCATATCAGTGCCATAGAATGAACCAAGTTATTTCCAATATCCTTATAAAGTACACAAGCTAGGGGCAGTGGTAGCTCAGTGATTAAGACTTTGGACTTTTCACCAGAAGGTCGTGGGTTCATTTCCCAGCTGTCACTGCTGGGCCCTTGAGGCCTTAACCGTCAAATGTATTAATGAGATGAATGCAAGTTTTAAAATAGAGTAACAGACAGTCCACATGAAATATATGACCAGACTAGATAGGTTGTATCAATGGTGTTGTATAAGCATTAAGCCATGCAACCTACTTTTGGTTTTTCTTTGGCTTTCTGCACATGCTGACATTTACAGGATGTAATTGCTTGTGGGGTGGAAGAGGACCTTGTTGACCTGAGGAACCTTTTGTCTTTGTGCACACACTTGATCCTCAGTGGATTGGAAGCAAAACAGTAACTCTGCTGTCTAGCTGGAATTCAGATCATGTTGGTGCCTCTTTTCAACCAATCAGCACATTAAGAGAATCTCCAGCCAAGGAGAATGAAAAGCAGGTCAAAAAGCTACAATCATAGGCATCTTTATTTTGTGATAACTTTAAGTAACAATTTTACAGTGCCTTCTTAAATAAAGATTTCCTCAAGGCAGTTTCAGTACCAAATGGAATTTCTTCCACACAGACACACAATAAGGTTGAGAATGGTGCCATGACCAGGCAGAGGCAGTTGAATACCCTTGCAAGAATCTTTTTAAAAACAATCCAGATTGGCAGACAAAAATGTACTCAGACAGACACGCAAATAGGGTAATATAGACAACACAAAAAAGTCATGAAAGTAGGTAAGCTCAAAATCATAGAAACAATACCTGAAAATAGCAGTCAGAGATTCATGGGATTGGCAAAACATTGCAAGGAGTGTAAGTTTTCTGATTTATATGCAGAGGGTTAATGAATATAATGCGAAACATGTGCAAATCAGATTGGGAACAGATTCTGGATTCATGGATGCTACCAGAGTGGTGTTGGATTTGCATGTCATAGGACATGACAGAACAAACCCCACCATCCCACCACTGACATATGTGAGATGGCCATATTGGAGGGCAACCCGTGAGACAGAAAGCATGATGCTCTGGATTAAGGCAGTGGAATTCTTTAATGAGACATATTTTTCAGGTTGATTCTGGGTTCTTTCCTCTGGCTGTATCCTTCCTAGTGTTTTAGGTTTTTGGATATGACTCTGCCCCACCAATGAGAGTCCAACAAGAAGTAAACTGTGAAGGTGAGTGCCTTGTATATATCTGTATATATACCACACTGTGATCTCCTTTCGTTCACAGTCTATGGTTGGATTGTGTCATTGTAACTGGGGCAGTCAATAACGACCTTGTAGATGCAAATGAGGATATAAGGGATCTTCTTATAAGTACTGTAAGTGACAGACCTTCTTTAATAGGTCAAACATGGGCCGAGAGGGGTGAATACATTAAATGACTGGGTACCTGGAGTTATTGGGCCAGGTCTGTAGCTATGAAATTTCCTGTTGCACCAGGGTCTATTGGGGCTTTAAAGAATAAAAAGTAATAACACTAGTTGATTGGTATAGGCTAAATATTTTTTTTGTTTGAAGATAGAAAATGGAAGAGGGCTTACCTTGGACTGTAATGCTACTGGGAAGGAAATGGTTTGGGATATTTTCCCACAGTATCAACACAGACCCAGTCATCTCCTCCTATGCTTCTTTTCAGTGGATAGTTGCAACAAGCCCAGCTGCATTCAGGGAATGTAGGAAGTGCTGAAGACTAAGATGTGCAGTCAGGATTGAACTGTGGAGAAATAGTGAGCTGTTGCAGGTATCTGGGGATCTCCTACATCATAAAACCAAAGCAGACCAACTTTCATTAGTGATCACTGAGCAGTCTTCCTTGTTCTACAACTGCTTTGCAGAGTTCTGGTTTGCTCAATCATTCAGATTGTCAGTGAATTGCTGTATCCAGCAAGGTTTTTCTTGTCATGACTAAGCAGAGGCAGTTGGATAAATTGAAAGCGTTTTTTTAAACAATGCAAATGTAGAAGTACTCAAATAGTCAACACTAGGGCTGTTACAGTTTGAAATTTCCACACTATGATAACCTAGTCATGCTTAAATTGTAACGCTTATCACAGTATCATTAATTGATACTTAAATGGTTAATTGGCCATCTAATTATGGATATTGGAAAGCTATGCCTCTGATCTTTTCAGACATGTGCATGTACCAACAGAAAAAAATGATAGACATGGTAGATTCTGGTGGGACAAAAATCCCAGAAATTCACCTACATTAAGATAATAAGAAAATAACTACATTATTTCACTTATGTAGTATTTATGACTCTGTCATTATAAAATGGAAGAGAGCATGGTGTGCTGAACCAACTAAATACAATAAATAAAATGGAAAGATGGCAATTTAATTGGTATTGTGAAAAAGCCAATGGTAATATCTGATCATACACCATAACAAACTGTGCTCAGGGATGTACAATGTGGGATTGGCAACGATTCTGATGATTATAAGCTTTTTATTTAGCCAATTAAATACATATTTAAACCTTAATATGTTAGACAAATCAACTGTTACCAAGAGAAGGTGGGTTCTGATTCTTCTTATTATATGATTTCACATGATTTTATTTATTTATTTGTTTATCTTTTTTTTTTTTTTTTTGAAACGTTTGTCTTTTCCTTATTCTTACAAAGGCATAATATAACAAATGAGTTGAATAACTTTTAGAGTATCCTATGGATGTGTACAAACTACATCATTTTCCTCTAACATGCAGACTTTTAACAAACCATCCAAATATACCAGACACTGTTAAATAATTGAGTGTAAGAACTACATAATTCAGTGCATGTATTAAATTCTGGTCTCCAGGAAGGTTTTGGCTCAGGCAAGTAGGGCGACAAATGTTCATGGAGAAGGATACAGGCCCCGGATCTGTCCGCACATGGTCAAACACTTTTGGCACAACACATACTTCCCTGGGCTTCAGCAGTAGCAGTTGAAATTTGCACAAGGGAGTAAGTAATATGCCAAAGCAATGGGAAACTCAGACATGGTTACAAGCTTTTTACAAGCTTTTTAGGTTGTGTTTGTGCTTGTCTTCAGACAGCTGTGGGTAGCCTGCTACTGTAGCTATCCATAAGAATTCTCTGTTAAAGTTGGTTAAGAAAACGTGTACATGAAAAGCATCTTTGAGTTTGTTGTATAGCTGGGTTTTAGCTGATACAGTGAGGAATGTCTCTTGCTCACAATGAAGCTCACTGAGAAGTGTTTGATGAAGTTGTCTTGAAGTTATGGTCATTTTTACACTTGTTAGCATAACATGTCAGCATCATTTGGAGTGCAAAAAAAAAAATGGAGACCTGGTGCTTGTGCACTGATACATCTGGTTCATCATCATTAACCTGTGTACCAACCAAATTAAACTGTGCACACTGCACTTATCCTTTCTAATCAATGTAGCCTGGTATAGTATGTGGTAGTGAACGGCACCAAAAAGGAGTAATGCTGCAAACTGCCAAACTGCAGAGTGTACTATATTAGCAAAAGTAGGTAGACACCTGAACATTGGCCTTCCTCAAACTGCTGCCACAAAGTTGGAAGCACACACTTGTATAGGATACAAAAAACACCCTTCCTGTTCAAAAAGGATGCCTGGGATTTTGAAGTGAAACTCAGATTTAATCTCAAATAAAATTAAATAAACCTACAATGAGTTCTGAAGCATGGAATCATTTGGAAAATAATTAATTAAGAAAGGTGAACATTGATATAACCATTACAGCAGAATGTATATAGGCGGTTTACATGCATGTACAGTATGTATAAGCATGTGTCTAACAGGTTTGCTCTCCTTAGTGAAGCACCTGCTGAGAGTCTTGAACAAACTTGGTTATAGGAGACTCTATCTTATGGCATGTGCAATTAGCTAGAACCTTTAGGGGCACCAGCAGCACTAGTTAGGTGTTAGGAGCCAGTAAGGAGCCAGAGCGCTGGACATAGCAGGTAGTCTTGGGGTCTTAGGCAAGCATAGGTTTTCAAAAGTAGTTTTTCACATAGGAGCTAACGATATACAACTTTGTCAGAAGTTACGAAGAGTAACATTGTAGAGGTGTGTTAGATTATGCAATGTCAAATACAGTAATATGCTTGGGTCCCATCCCAATGTGGCATGGTGATGTAGCTTACAACAGGTTATGGATGTCCAGGTGGTGCTCCAAAACCCATGTGGACTTTATAAATAATGTTAGCATTTTTGAGGGCAAGGCTGGCCTTTTAGGGTGGGATGGTATACATCTAACACAGGAAGGTGCTACTCTCATTTCTTGCAGCAGACAGTCTCAGAACAGGCCTAGTTAATCGATGACAATCCGGATTCAAGGCCAGAGAGCAGACAAGCAGGCTAAACCGACCATCTTTACTGCACAGAGTTATCACTCAGGTTCCACTATATTGAGACTGTGTCTGTTCCCGAACTATACAAAAATGTGAAAATATTCAGAAGGTTTTTTTTAAATAACCTAATTAACATAGAATTTTATCTTACTGAATACACAGGCAGCACCTATGATCTGAAGCCAGGAGTGTTAAATATTAGATCTCTCACATATAATGCACTTATTATTTATGAAACTATTATTGATCATGAGTATAATGTACTGTGTTTAACAGAAACATGGATTAAATAAATGAGTATGTAGCATTAAATGAAGCTAGTCCTACCGATACAGTTATATACATTCGCCCCATCTAACTGGCAGAGAAGGAGGTTTTGCAGTTATTTATAATGATAATCTAGGTGTCACACATAATTTCATCATATTTGAAGTTCATTGTACACCCACATACCAAAAAAGTTGGGATGCAGTGTAAAATGTAAATAAATGTAAATAAAAACAAAATGCAATGATTTGCAAATCTCATAAAACCATATGTTATTCACAATCATAGAAAAATCAAATGTTTAAATGTACAATGTACAATATACTCCCTAAGATACACAATCATTGTACTGACCTGTTGTCAATTAACATCCAGCTGTTTCTTTTAGTAACACTTATTTTTACAGCCTTTTGTTACCCCTTTTCCAAATTTTTGAGATGTGTTGCTTCCATCAAATTTAAAATGACCTTATTTTTTTCTTATATATATGTGTATAATATATGTAGCAACAAGAAATAAGTCTACCCAGTTGATTCCACTAATCATTATTTACAGACTAAAAATTTAAATGGCATTAAACTACATCGGTAGTATTTCAAACAGCATGGAAGGAGAGCCTCTTGAAATATAGTAAATCGCTTAGTGCTACTAGATCATTGTATCTGTCATATTACAGCAAACAAGCGACTCCATTTCCCAGAATGCACCACCAACTACAAACATGGCCAAAGAGAACTACACTTCACACACACACACACACACACACACACACACACACACACACACACACGTTCACCTTCTAATCAGAGACACCTGTTCCCAGTTGCACTCATAATCACACCACACATAAAAGAGACTGTTCAAACACTAAATTTTTGCAAAGTATGCGCTCAGTTGCCTTGTCTCTGTTGTTACCCAAGCCTTATATTGTCTGTTTATACTGTTTTTTTTTACTTTGCTTATGTTTATGACTTTGCCCTGCCCTGTTTGTGCTGTTTGCCTGATCTCATGACCTCTGCCTGTTCATGATTACCGTCTTTTGCCTTATCCTTTGAACATCTTGTTGTTGTTGTTGTTGTAGTATTAAACTGCCATACTTTCATTTGCTTCTGTGTGCGCCTCCATTACATGACAGTATCTCTTCGCCCTAACAGTTGATAACAAAAATAACCCTATATTCTTATTTAATACTGTAGCCAAATAAACTAGGAATAAGATCACCACAGAAACATGTTAATTTAACGCTATGCTATTTGATAATGAAATTGCACTTAGAACTTTATCATCAAAATTGTCAACAGTTAATATTTGATCCTCCACCCACCCCCTTCCCCTCCCCCTCATGTATAAAACATTCATGCTGTTACAGTGACAAAAACATTGTTTGGTTCATTGTCAAATTCATTTAATAATATCTCAAGCATAAGAACAACCATTATGGTTGCACTGCTTGAAGTTATGTACAGCAGGACCCATTTATGGACATAAATATCTTAATTCATAATGATCATAATGATAATAATTATAATTAATTAATTAATTAATAATAATACCATAATTATCATAACTTTTATAATCTTTTGATTATTTCAGTTCTGATTTAAACACCTAAAATGTTCAAAAGGATTTCATGTTACATTACATTACAATAAGAAACCATATGAATTACTATGATACATGCCCTAATTTATATAGTCGTTGCAACAAGGAGACAATTAATGCAAATAATTTAACAATAATTAATTAACAATCAAATGTATGTTTAAAATTAATTACACAAGATTAATTGCACCCTGGCAGGGTATATTCTTGACTGACACAGAGTTTTCATGGGATAGGCTCGTGATTCAACATGACTCAGACCAGGAAAAAGAGATTACTGAAACAGAATGAATTCATTAATAAATTCAATTACAATACATTTTATTTGTATAGTACTTTGTAACATTGTCACAAAACTGCTTTACAGAAATATATTAAATCAGGATATACATTTTAATTTGATAAATTTATCCCTAATGAGCAAACCAGAGATAGTGATGACAAGGATAAACTCCCTTAGATGATATGAGGAAGAAACCTTTGAGAGGAACCAGACTCATGAGACTGAACCCATCCTCATCTGGGTGACACCATTTGGGATACTGTGATTATAAATAAATCCCTTCTGTAACTGTGTACTACATGTTCAAAAAGTGCAATTGGTTAACCAGGAAATCCATTATAGTTTTCAAATTAAGTCTATTTTGTCGATGTTATCATCTGTTTGCTGATGGAGACTTAACGGCAAAACTGTTCATGGCAATTGCAATCCTAACGCTATCATAGCAATTGTCATCCTAAGCCATTACAGCAAAACTGTTCATATCAATTGCAATTAAGTGGTACCATTCTCTGTAATCTCTGTGATTTTTAGGCTGTCCATGTTGGCCATCATCAGCAACAGCAAGTGCGGCGCACGTTGGCTTATTGGTTAGCTAAACCTAAGTGGTTATTTGCCTTAGATATCCAGGGTTGGTTGTTCGATTCCCACTGCGGCCCTGTGTGTGCAGAGTTTGGGTGTTCTCCCTGTTGTGCGGGGGTTTCCGCCAGGCACTCTGGTTTCCAAAGACATGCATGGTAGGCGCATTTTCATGTCCATAGTGTATGAATGGGTGTGTGAATGTGTGTGCACAGAAGGACCCTCCACTGGCGTACCCTGGGTTGTGTTCAGTATCATACCACTGAGCGGTTAATCCTTCCAGCATGATGGTTCCACTATGAAGTGGAACCTTGACACAAAAAGAAGAAGCAACAGCAAGTGATTTGCAAGTTGAGAACTCCAAAAAGAAGTAGGGCATCAGGATGGGATCAGATTTTTTTTTACCTAACAAAAAAACTATTCACAAAAGGCTTGATTAAACAAATATGTTATTAATCTAGATTTAAACACTGACAATGTCTATGTCTATCTCGAACACTAATTGAAAGGCTGCTCCATAACTGTGGGGCTTTGTAAGAGAAAGCTCTGCTCCCTGCGGTAGACTGTAGACCAGGGGTGCCCACACTTTTTTGACTTGCGAGCTACTTTTAACATGACCAGTCAAAGAGATCTACCTACACTAAAAATGCAAAACATATTTATTTATATATATATACTGTGCACGCACACAATATATGTTCATGTACCTTGCATAACTGCATGAACCCTTATGGCACACTACAATTCAGTACATTTTTGGTCATTACCTTACTCTGATGACTTGCACTGAATAGAATCAGCCAGGGTTGCACAGTCTGGACAGTAGCTGCTGGTAGCCAGCCTCAAGCAGGCCTCCAAATGATGATCAGTCATTGTGGAACGGTATTTGGACTTAATAATCTTCATGTGGGAAAAGGCTGACTCACATAAATAAGTAGAGCCAAATAATGCAGTCAAGGAGGTTGCACATTTCCTCATGTTTGGGTACTTTTCCCCTGTGAGGAAGTTCCAAAACTGTCTATGAGCCCTGGACTTCAGCTGAATGTCAGTCTGTAGTTTCAAAATTTCATCCTCCACTTCACGAGTTCAGGTGAAATAGCGTTGCAATTTTCGATGCGAATGAATCAACCTCAACATTGTCCCTAAATGGGTAGCACATGAATGTAGTGACTGGCTCCAGTACTGCAAAGTCTTGAAAGCGTCAGTCAAACTCTGACCGACAGCTGTCAATCTGCTCCGTGTAGCGTGCAATGTTCAATTGCGCACAAGCCTTCCGCTGCGTCTCCAGCTCTGACACGAGGTTTTGGAAGTTCCCAAAATCATGGCGCTGCAGCTTTGAGGACAGAATTTGCATTTTCCGTTTAAAGGAATTAACTGCCTTTAATTTTTGTCTTTTCCTTGCAGCTCAGAATTAAGTTGGTCAGATCGTTTAAAAATGCTCGGTTAAAAGAATTCCAGCAGCCACTGATCATCATTGATTTGGGTGTATTCTGCATGTTTAACAGCAAAAAGAAACTCCCTTATCTCCGGACAGAGCCCTCGAAATCTCTGCAGGAATTTACCCCTACTAAGCCATCTCACGTCAGTGTGTAGCAGGAGCTGAGCGGTCGCAGTCTGACTTCTCCAGATGCGCACGGAACAGCTGTCTTTGAAGTGATCTAGCATGTATAGAACAGGCGGTCTTTGTTGGCACATCCATGATCTCTTTTATGTTTAGAATTTTTAAGCATAAGGCTTATGGTGTATTATGCAGTGATAGTTAAGGAAGTCAGGGAAAGCATCGTCTTTCCTGCACTTGGCAATTAATCCATTTGAGCTGCCAGCAATTGTCTGATATCAGTTTGCACACAGGGAGCTGGGTTTTGTCAATGAAGTCTTTAAAAGACTGAAAAATGTCCTCTCCCTGCTATTTCGCTTGCTAACCTTTAGCACTGGCGCGCTTGATCGCACACGCATGTTGAGAGAAAAGATGAAATCTCAGACTGGCTGCCCTGTACGCCAACTAACATCTTTTTTTTTTTTTAATGGCGATCTACCCACACCTCCTTTGCGATCGACCGGTCGATCGCGATTGACATATTGGGCACCACTGCTGTAGACTATTTGAGGTACCAATAAATAGCCTGCACTTAGGTATTAATAAATAGCCTTAGGTATTGCTGAGTGAGACCATTCAGTGTTTATAGGTCAATAATCCATCTATCCATCCATATTCTATACCACTTAATAGTTTTCAGAGTCACAGGGACACCTGGAGCATCGGGCACAAGGCATGGTACACCCTGGACAGGGTGCAAATCCATCTCAGGGCACACAAGCACATACACACATTCACACACTATGGAAATGCCAGTCAGTCTACCATGCAAGTCTTGGAGGAAACCGGAGGAAACCCCCACAGCACGGGAGAACATGCAAGCTCCGCATACACATGGTCACAGTGGGAATCAAACCCCTGACCCTGGAGGTGTAAGGCAAACATGGTAACCACTAAGACACCGTGTGCCCCTAGGTCAATAATAGTATTTTATAATCAAAGTAAAATTGATTTGGAGACAATGCCGGGTGGATAAGATAAGGTTGATATGGACATATCTTCTGGTTCTAATAAGGGCTCTTGTTGCTGCATTCTGGACTAACTGAAGATTCTTTATGCACCTACTGGTACATCCAATTCATACAGTAAGGCATTACAATAATCCAATCTAGAGGTAATAAAAACACGAACTAGCTTTTCTGCATCATATAGTGACATTATATTTCTTGTTTTAGCAGTATTGCAATATTTCTGAGATGAAAGAAAGCTATTCTAATAATACTATCTACATGAGCTTCAAATGAAAGACTGGAGTCAATAATCCCACCAAGGTCTTTTACTGCTGCACATCCATCCATTTTCTACTGCTTACTCCTTTTCAGGGTCATGGGGAACCTGGAGCCTATCCCAGGGAGCATCGGGCACAAGGCGGGGTACACCCTGGACAGGGTGCCAATCCGTCGCAGGGACTGCTGCACATGATGAAACAGAAAGGTCATATATATAGATGCTATGTAATCAGAAAGCTTACTTCTAGCTGCATGTGGTCCTAGTACTTCTGTCTTGTCAGAATTAAGTAGAAGCACATTTATAAGCATCCAGTGTCTCATATCCTTTAAACATTCCTCCACTTTATTAAGCTGGTGTCTCTCATCTGGAATTGCTGAAACATACAATTGTGTGTAACCAGCATGACAATGGAAGCTAATACCATGTTTATGAATTATTTTACCCAAAGGTAGCATATATAAAGAAAAAATGCAGTGGGCCTAAAACAGAACCTTATTGATAGTGAGGAGCAGAAACATTACAGTGCTCCCCACTAATATTGGCCCCCTTCATAAATATGAGCAAAGAATGCTGTGGAAAAATTCTTTGTTGTTTAACCTTTTGATATTTGGTTTAAAAAATTCACAAAAATGCTCTGCTCTCATGGAGATCAAACAATTGCAAATGCAACACAGGTTTATTTAAAAGAAATCTTCGTTAAATGCACCAATTATTGTCACCCCTATGAATTCATATTGAAAAAATATATTTGAAGTATATTTCCATAGATATCTTATATTTTTCATTACACCTGGTGGCTAGGAACAGGAAATTGTTCAACCATGACTTTCACAGGGATATAAATATGAGGCAACACATAGGCCAAATTCCCTTAGTCATTCATTACAATGGGTAAGACCAATGAATATAGCTTTGATGTGAGGCAAAAGGTTGTTGAGCTTCGCAAAATGGAAAGTAGCTAAAAGAAAAAAGCACAAGCATTGAAATGCCCATTTCCACTATCGGGGCAATAATTAAGATGTTCCAGACACCTGGAATTGATATGAATAAGCCTGGAATTCGATGTCTATATTGTTTGAATTCACTGTGAAGTGGATGGTTCGAGTGGCCAAAAAACTCAGAGGATCACAGCTGAAGAATTACAGAAGATAGTTACATCTTGGGGTCAGAAAGTCTCCAAAACTACAATCCAAAGTCACCTACATCACCACAAGTTGCTAGGAAGGGTTTCAAGAAAAAAGCCTCTACTGTCAAGTACCTCATGCCCACGGTTAAATATGGTGGTGTCTCTTAAATGTTTGGGGCTGTTTTTCTGCCAGAGAACCTGGACATTTTGTTAGAATACAAATGGCATCATGGACTCTATCAAATATCAACAGATATTAACCCTTAAATGCACACATGTTTGCCAATCATTATTACATATTCAGGTTCTTAGTGACCCGGAGTATATATCTGATGTCGATGGATCTCTAGACTGCCCCAGTAGTATAACACTATCTTAATAATTTATTAAAAATGACAAAATAATAAAATATAGCATAGTTCATTATATTTTGTATAAATATTTTCATTATATTTGTCATCAAAGAGATGCAAAAAAAATGTACACTGTTAAAATTATGCACTTATAATTTACGCAGTAAATATAGTGAAAATATTGTAGCATTTTCATTCAATCATTTCAGGCACCATAACAAAATTAAAATCATTACAATACTTAATATTTTAATTATTCTAATTAGTCATTTTATCATGTATCATTTTCATGGCTAAATCAATATTATCAAATAATCTTCTGATGTGCAAATTATGCAAATGTGGCACCTTCTACCCTTCCCTATTAAATTCAGCATCTGGTTCATATTCGGGAACTGGACGCTACTTTCAGTAGGCTACTATCATATTCGTTATCATCAAAATAAATGGTTTGTTCAGTGACAGCTTCATCATCAGATCCACCATCAACAACGCTAATATTTGATTAAAACCTTGCTCTGCATGTCAAGTTTTGTAATGTTTCTTTTATGTCTGGGGTAGTTATGATTTACACATTACATCATCATTGTTTACCAAACATTCCCTCCTTGAGAAATAACTGGTGAAGTGAACTTATTGAGCCCTGAGAGATTCAATATTATTGCGCAGAAAAATATACTTAAACTATTGCATACCTCGGGTCAGTAGTGGCCATATAAACTTTTTACAATAAATTTATTTTAAAAACAGATATTATTTAACAAATTGATATATTTTTCTTGTAATATTGTTGATAATAAATAGATTGAGGAATACTAAGAAAGTAGATGTCTAATGTGAAAAAATTAATGAGGGGGAGGGTACTGGATGAAGTCTGGGGATGCTAATGACCCGACGTATGTGTTTAAGTGAGTGTTAAAGGTTAAAAGAAAACCTGACTGACTCTGCCAGAAAGCTTAAAATCGGCCATGGTTGAATCTTCTAGCAGGACAATGATCCAAAACACACATCAAGATCAACACAGAGATGGTTTGCTGACCACAAAATAAAGGTCTTGCCATGGCCATCCCAATCCCCTGACTTGAACCCCACAGAACACCTATGGGTGAACTGAAGAGGAGAGTTCACCAGCGTTTGAAGAATCTGAAGAGATTCTGTATGGAGGAATGGTCTCAGATCCTTTGCCATGTATTCTCCAACCTCATCAGGTATTATAGAAGAAGACTCAGAGCTGTTATATTGCCAAAGGGAGGGAGCACAGAGTATTAAATAAAGTATTGACTTTTAAAAGTGTGTCAATAATTGTTGTACACCTATATTTAACAAAGATTTTTTGAGAATCCTGTGTTTTGTTTGCAATTGTTAGATATCAATGACAGCAGAGTATTTTTGTGATTTTTTTTAACAAAAGATCAAAAGGTTAAAAAAAAATATTATTTTTCACAGCCTTCTTTGCCCATATTAGTGGAGGACACTGTATATAGAGGTGTTAAGAGGGTGAAATGAGATACAGGTCTGAGTGCTTGGCAAGACGGGATATTGTCATGTGACATGCTAGGGCAATTTTGGCATAACCATGACAGATGTCATGTGTCTTTCTGATAGTGAAGTCATGAACAGTGACCTTTATTGATGCAAGAGAGGCCTGTAGTTCCTTTGATATTGTCCTTGGTTCTTTTGTGTCTTCCTGGATGAGTCATTGCTGTGCACTTGGAAGAACATCAGAAGTTCAGCCAGTTCTGGGAACTTTCACTACTGTGCCGAGTTGCCATTTGGAGATAATGGCTCTCACTGTGGTCCTTTGCAGTCTCAGAGTATTTAAAATAGATTTGTAAACTTCCCAGACTGATGTATTTCAATCACCTTCTTTCTCATAATTTCTGGAATTTATTTCAATTTTGGCATAGTGTTAAGACCTTTTAACCAACTTCATGCTGTTGAAAAAGTTCTAATTAAGTGTTGATTTTATTGAAGAGGGCTGGCAGTAATCAGGCCTGGTTACATCTAGTCAGGCTAGATGCAATAAATGCAGTTTCATAGATTTGGGGAATTAGTAACTATGGGGGCAAATACATTTTAACACAGGCCCATTTGGCATTGGATAACGTTTTTGCTTCAATAAATAACATCATCTAAAAACTGTATTTGTGTTTACTCAGGTTGCCTTTGTTTTATCTTAGATTTTGTTTTAATTTCTGAAACAATTTAGCATGAGATATTCACAAAAACAAGAAATCAGTATGGGGCAGAGTGCTTTATCTGCATAACTATGACGTAAAAAAGTCTTAAAAGTAGATAGATAGATAGATTGATGGATGGATGGATGGATGGATGGATGGATGGATAGATGGATGGATAGATGGATGGATAGATAGATAGATAGATAGATAGATAGATAGAGATAGATAGATAGATAGATAGATAGATAGATAGATAGATAGTTAGATAGTTTTGAAATGCGTCTGTATCCAATTCCATTAATATGGAAGTTTTGGAACAATAAGGTTGTAAAGATCTTATGAGAGCTCTTTGCTTTTACCCATCATGAGATGTTTCTTGTGTGAGACCTTGGTAACAAAAAGCCTCTTAATAGACTAACCCACAGTTGTTAATTTGCACAGATTGGGGGTTTAATTACTTATGGATTTCAGCTGGCTCCTTGTCTTCCCTTACTTCGGAGAACTGCTATTTATTATGTTCGATACATTTTTCCTGTCATTCCACTTTATTACACATAACTTTATTTATGGACTTTAATGTTGTGAATTCTTTATATTTCCAGATTTCTTGATTTAATACTGATGTATGGTGTAAATTTCATATGAATAACCTCATTGGAAATATATTTTCTGAAAAAAATGTTGACGCGTTAAATTTTTATTTCCCCCACTGTATGTATCAGGTGATTGCTCAGTGATGTGTCTCAAAGTCAAATTTTCTTCCCAACAGGTAGAAGTTCAACAGGTAGTACCCAACAGTAGTGTTGTCCACGGCCCACTTGATGGCTAGGTACTCTTTTTCTATGGTGGAATAAGATGCCTTTCTGAGCAGAAGCTTATGGCTGAGCTAGAGTATTAGTTGATCAATTGCGAGTAATGTTATTATGCTAAAACTGTGTGATGAGATAAGCTTACAGGTGAGGTAGAGTATAAGTTACTTCTGGCCGACATCCCCTTGGGCCAGCACTGCTCAATCCCCTTGGCAGAAGCATCCACCTGAACTATGAACCTTTGGTGAAGCAAATGCTCCTCAAGTCTGGAGATGTGCACAGATGACGTTTTAAATGTGTGAAGGCCTGCTCATGTTTTCTGACAGTCAGGGCATGTAGAACAATATGTGAGCATATCTGTATACATTGGTGGACATTAGAAGTGGTCATACGTGGCGAAATATATGCCAAACATATATATAAATATATGCTGTGATCCCGGTGGCTTAGTGGTTAGCATGTTTACCTCACACCTCCTGGGTTGGGGGTTCGATTCCCACCTTGGCCCTGTGTGTGCAGAGTTTGCATGTTTTCCCCATGCTGGTTTCCTCCGGGTACTCCAGTTTCCTCCACCAGGTTCAAAAACATGTCCTGATTGTGTGTGTGAATGTTTATGTGATTGTGCCCTGCGATGGATTGGCACCCTGTCCAGGGTGTACCCCACCTTATGCTCAATGCTCCCTGAAGCCGAGTGAGCTCCCTGCTCACTAGGCTCCAGGTTTCCCCAGGACCCTGAAAAGGATAAAGCGGTATAGAAGATGGATGGATGGATGCTGCGATCCATGCAGAAACATAAGTGTCTGAGGATGGAAATGAGTATGGATATGACTGTCCTTCCAGGTAAGAAGCAAACCACCACCAAGAATGTAAAGAATGTAAATGTAAAGACTCATGAGGATTGATAAAACAGTCTTGTGTGATTGTGTTTGGAAATTAAAAAGGCTGCTGAAATGTTCAGAAGGATAACAAG
>CM022768.1:15734861-15834861 GCA_012411365.1 Ameiurus melas | reverse complement strand
ATGCATAAAATGTTTAAGATAAATTATTTCTTGCTAAATCTAGAGTTGGGTTGGAGATGTTTGGCCATACAATGCATGCTGCAAGCCATTCACCACACTGCTCTAGCTAAAGTTTGCAACCTTAAAACTACTGGCTAGAAGAAAGCCATTTCTCAAAGATATCCATAAAAAGTCTCGTCTAAAGTTTGCCACAAGCCACCTGGGAGACACACCAAACGTCACACCAAACGTTGAGAAATGGCTTTCTTCTTGCCACAATTCCATAAAGGCCAGATTTGTGCAGTGTACGGCTGATTGTTGTCCTATGGACAGACTCTCCCACCTCAGCTGTAGTTCTCTGCAGTTCATCCAGAGTGATCACGGGCATCTTGGCTTTGTCTCTGATCAGTCTTCTCCTTGTCTGAGCTAAAAGTTTAGAGGGACGGCCAGGTCTTGGTAGATTTGCAGTGGTCTGATACTCCTTCCATTTCAAAATGATCGCTTGCACAGTGCTCCTTGGGATGTTTAAAGCTTGGGAAATCTTTTTGTATCCAAATCCGGCTTTAAACTTCTCCACAACAGTATTACGGACATGCCTGGTGTGTTCCTTGGTCTTCATGATGCTCTCTGCGCTTTCAACAGAACCCTGAGACTATCACAGAGCAGGTGCATTTATACAGAGACTTGATTACACACAGGTGGATTCTATTTATCACCATCAGTCATTTAGGACAACATTGGATCATTCAGAGATCCTCGCTGAACTTCTGGAGTGAGTTTGCTGCACTGAAAGTAAAGGGGCCGAATAATTTTGCACGCACCACTTTTCAGTTTTTTATTTGCTAAAAAAGTTTAAAATATCCAATAGATTTCGTTCCACTTCACTTGTTGGTGATTCTTCACAAAAAAACGGGGGCCGAATACTTTCGCAAGGCACTGTGTATATATATATATATATATATATACAGTGCCTTGCGAAAGTATGTATATGAAATATATATTTCATATACATACAGGTGCTGGTATACACACAGACTGATATATTTCAAGTGTTCATTCCTTTTAATTTTGATTATTATAACTGACAACTAATGAAAACCCCAAAATCAGTATCTCAGAAAATTTGAATATCACTTAAGACCAATACAAAAAAAGGATTTTTAGAAATGTTGGCCAATTGAAAAGTATGAACAGGAGAAGTATGAACATGTACAGCACTCATACTTACTTGGAGCTCCTTTTGCCTGAATTACTGCAGCAATGCGGCGTGGTATGGAGTCGATCATCTGTGGCACTGTTCAGGTGTTTTGACAGCCCAGGTTTCTCTGAAAGTGGCCTTCAGCTCTTCTGCATTTTTGGGTCTGGCGTATCGCATCTTCCTCTTCACAATACCCCATAGATTTTCTATAGGGTTAAGGTCAGGTGAGTTTGCTGGCCATTTAAGAACAGGGATACCATGGTCCTTAAACCAGGTACTAGTAGCTTTGGGACTGTGTGCAGGTGCCAAGTCTTGTTGGAAAATGAAATCTCCATCTCTATAAAGGTGGTCAGCAGCAGGAAGCATGAAGTGCTCTGAAACTTCCTGGTAGACGGCTGCGTTGACCTTGGACCTCAGAAAACACAGTGGACCAACACCAGCAGATGACCTGGCACCCCAAACCATCACTGACTGTGGAAACTTTACACTGGACTTCAAGCAACGTGGATTATGTGCCTCTTCACTCTTCCTCCAGACTCTGGGACCTTGATTTACAAAGGAAATGCAAAATTTACATCCATCAGAGAACATAACTTTGGACCACTCAGCAGCAGTCCAGTCCTTTTTGTCTTTAGCCCTGACGAGACGCTTCTGACGCTGTGTCTTGTTCAAGAGTGGCTTGACAATAGGAATGCAACAGCTGAAACCCATGTCTTGCATACGTCTGTGCGTAGTGATTCTTGAAGCACTGACTCCAGCTACAGTCCACTCTTTGTGAATCTCCCCCACATTTTTTGAATGGGTTTAGTTTCACAATCCTCTCCAGGATGTGGTTATCCCTATTGCTTGTACACTTTTTTCTACCACATCTTTTACTTCCCTTCGCCTCTCTATTAATGTGCTTGGACACAGAGCTCTGTGCAATAACCTTTTGTGTCTTGCCCTCCTTTTGCAAGGTGTCAATGGTCTTTTTTGTACAGCTGTCAAGTCAGCAGTCTTCCCCATGATTGTGTAGCCTACAGAACTAGACTGAGAGACCATTTAAAGGCCTTTGCAGGTGTTTTGAGTTAATTAGCTGATTAGAGTGTGGCACCAGGTGTCTTCAATATTGAACCTTTTCACAATATTCTAATTTTCTGAGATAGTGATTTTGGGGTTTTCATTAGTTGTCAGTTATAATCATCAAGATTAAAAGAAATGAACACTTGAAATATATCAGTCTGTGTGTAATGAATGTATACATTATACTAGTTTCACTTTTTGAATGGAATTACTGAAATAAATCAACCTTTTGATGATATTCTAATTATATGAACAGCACCTGTATATAATATATACGCTAGAGGTTAACATCATTGTTTTCACAGATTCTCGTTTTTGTACATTTACACAGAGATGATAATGGCATTACTTTCAAAAACTTGCACTTTGAAACCTGTTTTCAAAAGATTGCATTTTCAGGCCCCACTACGTCACTATCATGTAAACAAACAGCCAAACTGCATAAAAAGTTTTCAGTTGTTAGTTGAAAACACTGTCTTGTAAATGGCCCTTTAAACTGATGCAATTACCAAAACACATTAACCTTCTTTAGATAAGGCAGATCAGTTATCTTGATTTAAGATACTCAAAACAGCCAAATGGATGCATAGGTTTTTGTTTAGTGTAGAATATTTTTTGCTTCTAAAATGAGCTAACCACATGTATGAGAGTCATAAATGACCAATTTGTAGGCAAATTACAGAATGGCTAAAAGATATTTGGAGTGGATATTTTGAACGTTTGATATTTGCCAGTGTGAATGACTACTAATGAATCTCAATATAACATTTATAACAACTGCAATTCAAAAATTCATAAAAAGAAAATTACACACAGTACTGTGCAAACATCTTAGGCACATGTTAAGTAATGCTGTAAAGTAAAGATACATTCATAAATAATTTTCTCCATTTTCTACAAACATTCCACTATAAGGAGTAGCAATAAACTAAACAAGTCAATATTTGACATGACATCCCTTTGCCTTTAGAAATACATCAGTAGTCTCAGGTACACTTCACACAATTGTCTGAGAATATTGGTTGGTAAGCTTTTCATTCAAAGCATCTTGGTGAATCTGATGCAGTTCTTGTGAAGGCTTTGAAGGTCACACTTGTTTCTTTGTTTTTTTTCCAGGTAATCTCTGACAGACAGCATTCATTTTTAAAAACCAATTACATAGTATTACTTTCTTTCTGATGTTATAAATATTACTTTCTTTACTAGCACACAAGCATTTTTCTGTAACTTTACTCTTTTGCTTTTTGCAAAAGGATTTTTTTAACTGACCCAATAATTCTAAACATCTAAAAAGATAACATAAACATCTAAAAGCACAACATTGTGTGTCCATTTTGGAAAACATATTTCTACAGGGCCATTTGACTTTTACAAGTCTCATCACTCGTCTTTCTTCTCTCTCTCTGTTGGATCATATATAAGTTAAACATGAGTTAAACACTCCCAGGTCTGAATAACATTACCACGATGGAGTACAGACTCAGGGGAGCCAAAGAAAACAGCTGATCGTTACGGATGGTCCATAAAGGAATGGGTGAAAAAAATGCTATCGCGCGTGTGTAGAATTTGTCGTATTGGTGCTCATGGCTGTGAATGTATGCTTTGCTTATTGTGTGTCTCTATATGTGTGACTGTTCTGTTGAAGAGTGTCTGAGGATAGCCAGTCCTGTGATAATTTCAGCTGTGTTCTACCAGAAATCTCCTGGAATCTTATTCTCTTCATGACCATTTTTATACAGAACCTTTAATGTCCTCTTTCTTGTAGACCAGGAGAAAGTGTGGCAAAGGAAAAGTTGGAAAAATTAGGAGTATGTGATGTTGAATCTGATTTTCTTTTTAATTCAGAACTTCATAGGGGGGTGACTTCCTACATATATGTATATATATTTTTTCTGATCTGCTATGATTCCCAAACATAAAAAATGTGTTTTTATGGTTTCACAGTTACTACTTTGCTATCTCTTAACATAATATGCATAATAAACTAACAGCAAAACCTGATTGCCGCAAACAATTTTTTTGAAGTATATTAGAAGTAGACTGCAAAGAGTTAGTGGTTATATGTTAAAGCATTCCTTACTGCCAGTTTAGTTTAGTTTCCTTGCTAATGACAGTACTTGTTAATATAAATCAAGTCAAATGATATTTAGGTACCCTTTTAAATGCAAAATAGTGTTTTCTCACATTTTAATGATTTTTTAAAAAACTGTATGATTTAAAACAAAAAAGTTTACTGAGCATTTTGTGACAGTTCAGCACACAGCCTCATCTTGCCCCCTCTTTCATACCTTTGCCCTGCAACCCGAACACCCATAGATTAAAAGGTTTGTGGAATACAGCGCTAGCAAAATTCGAATAGCAGTCACCCCTAAAACCAGTTTTAATAGCTATCATTCCTAGATGTTATCGGTATTTATATTATGGGCTGCACAAAGCATTTGTTGTTTTTTTGTCAGTGCCACTCTCTCTCACCATCTCTAAAGTTAAAGATATTTTCTCCTATCTCCACTATCCTGCATGTCCCACTGTTCATATGTTACTTGCTCCAGATTTTTACAACACTTCCACAGAGATCTGTAAAACAACAATAGAATAATAATGGTGGTGGTGGTGGTGGGGGGGCACCCAGAACCTAATCCAGTTTTGAAAGGACAGAACCCAAAAGGGCTTTTGTGTAAACAGTGATGTGATGGTGTTTATTGGTTATTTCCCTCCATGTGGAAAGGTTATGCACTGCCATTTTGCCTCCATGTTGAGAGCTTGGCATTTCCTCCAAGACCAGACCACCTGTCCACTAATTGCAGTGACATTTTGCACTGGACCAGCCAACTGAAAAATTCACTCACCCTTTTGGTGAATGAGAGCATGTTTAATGGCTTTTGCGGCATCCGTCTTTTCTCTAGACATGGTCAGACAATCAGTGATTACATAGAATGAAGGCTATCAGTGATCATCCATATTTTAGTGGAAACTCCTCTGACACTGAAGATTTTCTGCATGGAAAAAAACTGTCTGGACTTAGCAGAGCATAGCAGTGATTAATTTTCATATTTGACAACATAGCAGTGATTCATTTTCATATTTGTGATATAAACCTCTGAAAGGGAACAAAGATGCAATACAGACTCTTTGGAAAATATCTGAAATATATGGGTGATATATAGGTGACTAGGAACATGAAATTATTCAACCATGGCTTCCTGTTTCACAGGTGTATAAAAATGAGGTAACACATAGGCCAAATTCATAACAAATGGGTAAGACCAAGGAATATAGTTGTGATATGCACCAAAAGGTAATTGAGCTTCACAAATGGGAATTGGCTATAAGAAAATAGCACAAGTATTGAAAATGTCCATTACCACCATCAGGGCAATAATTAAGAACTTCTTGTCAACTGGATATGTTATGAATCAACCTGGTATTGGACATGTGTCTATATTGTCTCAATGCACTGTGAAGAGGATGATTCGAGTGGATAAAAAATCTCTAGGGATCACAGCTGGAGAACTGCAGAAGTTAGTTGCATCTTGGGATCAGAAAGTCTACAATCCAAAACTACAATCTGAAGTCACCTACATTACCACAATTTTCAAGAAAAAAGCTTCTACTCTCATCCAAAATCAAACTCAAGCATCTTCAGTTTGCCAGACACTACTGGAACTTCAAATGGGATCAGGTTCTATGGTCATCCATCCATCCATCCATCCATCCATCCATCTTCTACCACTAAATCTTTTTCAGGGTTGTGAGTTGTAAGGTCAGATGAAACCAAAATTGAGCTTTTTGGCAATAACCACCAGAGGTAGTTTTGGTACACACAGAGAGGTAGCCTTATGGAAAAGTACCTCATGTCCACGGGTAAATATGGTGGCTGTTTAATATTTTGGGCTGTTTTTCTGCTAGAGGACCAGGAGAATTTGTTAGGATACATGACATAATGGACTATCAAATAGATATTAAATAAAAACCTGACTGTCTCTGCCAGAAAGCTTAAAATGGGCCATGGTTGGATCTTCCAACAAGATACAAATGATCCAAAACATACATCAAAATCTACACAAAAATGGTTTACTTACCACAAAATCAAAGTCCTGCCATTGCCATCCCAGTCCCCTGACTTAGAACCCATAGAAACCTGTGGAGTGAACTGAAGAGAAGAGTCCACTGGTGTGGACCTCAAAATTTAAAGGATATGAAGAGATTCTTTATGGAGGAATGGTCTCAGATCCCCGACCATGTATTCTCCAACCTCATCAGGCATTACAGGAGACTCAGCTGTTATCTTGGCAAAGTATTGACTAAAAGTTTGTCAATAATTGTTGTACACCGATATTTAACAAATATACATTTTTTGTATAGGGAACTATATATATGTATATATATATATGTTGTATATATATATATATATATATATATATATATATATATATATATATATATATATATATATGTATGTGTATATATATATATATCCTTTTTATTTTTTGTTCATATATGTCACGTATCTGGGAAACCCGGACTCCATTTCCCAGATACGTGACAATATAACACTGAAGAAATGACACTTTGCTACAATGTAAAGTAGTGAGTGTACAGATTGTGTAACAGTGTAAATTTGCTGTCCCCTCAAAATAACTCAACACACAGCCATTAATGTCTAAACCACTGGCAACAAAAGTGAGCACACCCCTAATTGAAAATGTCCAAATTGGGCCCAATTAGCCATCCCTCCCTGTGTCATGTGACTTGTTAGTGTTACAAGGTCTCAGGTGTGAATGGGGAGCAGGTGTGTTAAATTTGGTGTCATCGCTCTCACACTCCCTCATACTGGTCATTGGGAATTCAACATGTCACCTTATAGCAAAGAACTCTCTGAGGATCTGAAAAACAAGAAATGTTGCTCTACATCACAAACTCAAGGCCCGCGGACCAGATGTGGCCCGCCACGTCATTTTATGTGGCCCGCGAGTGCTTAATTGGTCTTTAAAAAAGGTTGTCTTAAAATAGGTCTATGTTGCTTTAAATCGTGCATTGACCATAAACTACATTTCCCACAATGGATGGCAATTATGTTTCCCCCGAAGTGCCACTAGATCGCAGTGTCCATATCAGTGTTTAATTAATGCGACAAGTGAGATTGAGCAGATTGAGAAATATCCACAAATGATCCCAAAATGTCAAGGAAGTGAAAGATTGATGCAGATGGAAGGCTGTTTCATGAAAGATAGGAAGGCGAATATATTATTTTTACAGACTTTTAAAAATGTCAGTTTGATAAGAAACACCATCGCTGACCGAGTCAAGGAGCTAGCAGGAAACCTGTCCACACAGCTGGTCGAAGAGTCACACAGTTACACAGCTTTTTCATTAGCTGTGGATGAAAGCACAGACAAAAATGTTTTAAACAAAGTTAATATCATAACTTGTGTTTTGATAATATTTTTCTTCATTTACTTGAATAGTTTGATCGTTGATCAATGGGGTAATGTGGGTTTCTTAACCTGAAAATGTAAAGGATTATTGTTATAGTAACAGAGCAACAAGCTATGCAAATGCATATGTAATATTTGTAACTTCAATAAGTAATAAATACAGAAAGTTATTTAACAATATGTTACGGAGTAGTTAAACTTATTATACATTATATTTGGTTACATTTATACTGTTTTACAGTTACATCTGGCCCTTTGAGGGCAACCATTATGCTGATGTGGCCCTCGGTGAAAATTAGTTTGACACCCCTGCTCTACATAAAGATGGTCTAGGCTATAAAAAGATTGCCAAGAACCTGACACTGAGGTGGCCAAGACCATACAGCAGTTTAACAGGACAGGTTCCACTCAGTACAGGCCTCGCCATGGTTGACCAAAGCAGTTGAGTGCACATGCTCAGCGTCATATCCAAAGGATGTCTTTGGGAAAAAGACAATTTAATTTGTGTTGAATTATTTTGAGGGGCCAGCAAACACTCACTACATTACATTGTAGCAAAGTGTAATTTCTTCATTGTTGTCACATGAAAAGATATAGTCAAATACTTACAAAAATGTGAGGGGTGTACTCACTTGTGAGATACACACACACACACAGCCCTCCACAAAAACAATTTTTTTTTTGAATAAATATAGGGCTATGTTCTTGTTACAAAACAGGGCTTGGCGACAGGAAGCAAGTGCAGGACAGCACTCTTTAGATCTGGTTTCCTGCATCTTGTATATTTATTTAAATGGCACAATAAACATAAAACTCTAACCTAGAGCATGGACATCCCAGTTAACCCGGACAGGAACATCCCATATAACTAGAACAGGATTCAAACACTTACAGTGGTGTGAAAAAGTGTTTGCCCCTTCCTCATTTCCTGTTCCTTTGCATGTTTGTCACATTTAAGTGTTTCGGAACATCAAACCAATTTAAACAATAGTCAAGGACAACACAAGTAAACAAGTAACAATAGTCAAGGACAACACAAGTAATCCAAACCATCATGGCCCTGTGTGGAAAAAGTGATTGCCCCCCTTGTTAAAACATACTATAACTGTGGTTGTCCACACCTGAGTTCAATTTCTCTAGCCACACCCAGGCCTGATTATTGCCACACCTGTTCACAATCAAGGCATCACTTAAATAGGAGTTGCTTGACACAGTAAGGTCCACCAGAAGATCCTTAAAAGCTACACATCATGCCGAGACCCAAAGAAATTCAGGAACAATTGAGAAAGAAAGTAATTGAGATCTATCAGTCTGGAAAGGGTTATAAAGCCATTTCCAAAGCTTTGGGAATCCAGCGACCCACAGTGAGAGCCATTATCCACAAATGGCGAAGACATGGAACAGTGGTGAACCTTCCCAGGAGTGGCCGCCCGCCCAAAATACCCCCCCCAAAAGCCGCAGCGACAACTCATCCAAGAGGTCACAAAAGACCCCACAACAACGTCCAAAGAACTGCGGCCTCGCTGGCCTCAGTTAAAGTCAGCGTTCATGCCTCCACCATCAGGAAAAGACTGGGCAAAAATGGCCTGCATGGCAGAGTTCCAAGGAGAAAACCACTGCTGAGCAAAAAGAACATCAAAGCTCGTCTCAATTTCTCCACAACACATCTTGATGATCCCCAAGACTTTTGGGACAACATTCTGTGGACCGATGAGACAAAAGTGGAACTCTTTGGAAGGTGTGTGTCCAAGTATATCTGGCGTAGAAGAACACTGCATTTCATAAAAAGAACATTATACCAACAGTAAAATATGGTGGTGGTAGTGTGATGGTCTGGGGGCTGTTTTGCTGCTTCAGGACCTGGAAGACTTGCCGTGATAATAGGAACTATGAATTCTGCTGTCTACCAAGAGATCCTGAAGGAGAATGTCCGACCATCTGTTCGTGTACTCAAGCTGAAACGAACTTGGGTTCTGCAGCAGGACAATGATCCTAAACACACCAGCAAGTCTACCACCGAATGGCTGAAGAAAAACAAAATGAAGACTTTGGAGTGGCCTAGCCAAAATCCTGACCTGAATCCTATTGAGATGTTGTGGTATGACCTTAAAAAGGCCGTTCATGCTCGAAAACGCTCTAATGTAACTGAATTAGGACAATTCTGCAAAGATGAGTGGGCCAAAATTCCTCCAGGACGCTGTAAAAGCCTCATTGCACGTTATCGCAAACGCTTGGTTGCAGTTGTTGCTGCTAAGGGTGGCCCAACCAGTTATTAGGTTTAGGGGGCAATCACTTTTTCACACAGGGCCATGATGGTTTGGATTTTTTTTCACCTTTAATAATAAACACCTTCTTTACAAGTTGCATTTTGTGTTTACTTGTGTTGTCCTTGACTATTGTTGTAAATTGGTTTGATTTTCCGAAACACTTAAGTGTGACAAACATGCAAGGAACAGGAAATGAGGAAGGGGGCAAACACTTTTTCACACCACTGTAATTACGGCAGGGTATCAACTAAAGGACAGGAAAACAGACAGAGCATGGCAAGATCACAACCTAGCACCATTATACATTCCATTGTCTTCTCGGTTAGTCCTTTCTCCTCTTTACGTTGCTTTACTACTTCACTTCACTTCACGTTACGTTACGTTACGTTACGTTAGGTTAATGCCACACGATGTGCGCAGCAACCGAGGGGTTTAAGTAGACCTTCCCTTGATTGCCGACAGCAGGCGACACTTAACCCAGATTTAGTGTCCATGCATTCCACTCACGAGCACTTGCACGTTCTCAAGCTGCTCGTGCATATTGTCGCCACAGCGCCACCTGCTGGCGTTACTGTAACAGTTGAAGTGCAAAATGACCTTTAAAACACACACACACACACACACACACACACGTCTCCTAGATCAAAACACTTTCCAGGAATATTTTCCATTTGGGATTCAACTGCTAGCTTGTATGGCTTCAATTTGTCTCTTATGAATGAAGTGACATTAATATCTTTTTACTGATGTTTATGTATTGTAATGTCTATCAGTGTCTTTTTACAGTATGTTTTGTTTGATCATTACAAGTGCATCTTGTTTGATATAGAGAAATGCAAAAAAAATTTCTCATTTCAGTTTAGGAAATTAATCAGTATTCTGTCTGTGCTATAGTTTAATATTAATAAATGAAATATAAAATTATTCCATTCAGCTCTCAAAAACACCTTAATACACATTGTACCATGTGTCCCCTTTACACAAGGTCTAAGGTTTATTTCTCTAAATCCCTTCAATGGACACATTTCTAGTTCCTTCTCAGTTAATTAAATGCCTAAAAAGACCTCTTCTTTTGGATTAAATAATTTTTTTTCTTCAGTTTTCTTTCTTATTTGTCCCTGAGTGTGTGCTCAAACAAATCATCCTCATATTTCATTCTTAAGTGGGACATTAATTGTTACATAAAGTGATAATTCCAGTTTAATGCTATGATTAGTCCAGGCATGACAGGAGGAATGTGTGTGAAACTGCCAAGTGCAGTTGACAAATAGGGCTAGGCACAGATGGATCGAGTTAAATGGAGATGAATGGAACTGGTTATGGTATGAGTCGCAAGGGATTCTGATTTTAAGGAGATGCATTTGAAAAGAGCTTTGGGAAGCCACAGCTCAATGATGGTACAGATGGTTCAAGATCCAATTTAGCATGCCAAGGGAAAGATTTTGGGATTTTACAGTTTATTGTACAGTGAGGCTTTTTATGTACTGTGCACACAAACCCCATTCCAACAGTACAATGAATAACATGCCCTTTTTGATTAATAGATTAGATTTCAGACAGTGAAAAAAATTCTTAACTCTGGTTATACCCCTTTTATTTTTACAGAGCTCATTATAAAACTCATTACAAAACATATTGTTCAAGAAACAAAAAAGTTCAGCCTTCATTAGTGACCATTATTAGCTTTAAGTGAATAATTCTTAGGCATGGCTTTAGAATCAGCACAGAATGACAACACTCTCTACTACATGGTTTTTGCTTTTTGTTGATCTATTAACACACATACATACAGTATATTGATTTATCTGAAGCACAGGCACACTGCAGTCAGTATACATCCATTTGAAATTAAAAAATACATTCACTGCTGAATTTTTTTTTCCATTTTAATTAATTAATTAAACTGAGCTTCAGGAGTCTTATCTGTTGTGTAAAGCATTAATTCCTTCATTCATTCATTTATTCATCCTATACATCTGATTCATCCAATTCATCCTTGTCAGTTTTGTGGTTGATTTTGTCGTTAAGTATATCTGAACTGCAAACAATAAAATGCTAAACAGAGTGTAAATAGTACATTTTCCCTCATCCCATTCAGAACTGGCTGTCTTCTGTAGATGAGCTTATGCTCCGAAACTGCTTTCTAAAAGTGTAGTCCATTAAAAACTTTAAAGCAGCTTGTGACATAAACGAATGAACTCACATATGAAACAGCTAGTATAAATGAACCCAAACAAAAATTTCCCCTGAATTTCATGCTTACTTCACACACAGTGATATAATCAAATATAGCCTGTATAGTCACTTATTTACAGAAAACTACAATTGTGATATTGTGTTAGTATAAATTTATTACATAATGTATATGGCGTTATAATGGCTGTAGTTAATTTTAATGGCTAGTTAATAATGCAAGATCACATACTTTACTTAGGGTGAAATGCAGAAATGTGGGTTACTTAAGCGCCATTTGGTGTATGTTTTCCTCAAGCAAAAGTCCATAATACTATGGGTTAACTATGGCTGTGCTCAAAATCAAATTTTATACCAATCATATGCAAAACGGCAATCATAGATTAGCATGGAACAATCTTAAAATAGGAAGCACCCTGCATGAAGACCACCCAAACATCAGTGATATAGTGTTTAGACAAAATTAATTAAAAGGTATAAATTTCTTATAAATAAACAATCCTGTTAGTTTTTAATCAGGATATGTTCATGATAAGAAGAAAATAAAGAGAGGAGGAGTTACCCTGCCTGGTGGAAGCCCGGGGCCCCCGTCTGGAGCCAGGCCCAGAGGGAGGGCCCGACTGCGAGCGCCTGGTGGCTGGGTTTGCCACGGAGCCCAGCCGGGCAAAGCCCGAAAAAGCAATGTGGCACCCCCCTCTCCATCCTATGGGCCCACCACTCGTGGGGTGAACCGTGGGGGTCGGGTGCGCTGTTACATGGGTGGCAGTGAAGGTCAGAGGCCTCGACGGACCAGACTTGGGCGGCAGAGGCTGGCTCTGGGGACGTGGAACGTCACCTCTCTGTGGGGGAAGGAACTGGAACTTGTGCGGGAGGTGGAGCGCTACCAGCTAGATCTGGTGGGGCTTACATCTACGCACAGTCTCGGGTCTGGAACTGTACTCCTGGATAGGGGATGGACTCTATTCTACTCTGGAGTTGACCATGGTGCGAGACGCCGGGCGGGTGTGGGGATACTCACAAGTCCCCGGCTGAGCGCAGCGCGCGTGGAGTTTACACCGGTGGACCGAGAGGGTCGCCTCCTTACCGCCTGCGGGTTGTGGGGAAAACCCTGACTGTTGTATGTGCATATGCCAAACACCAGTTCAGAGTACTCGGCCTTCTTGGAGACCCTGAATAGAGTCCTGTATGGGGCACCAGTAAGGGACTCCATAGTTCTGCTGGGGGACTTCAACGCGCACGTGGGCAATGATGGAGATACCTACGGAGGCGTGATTGGGAGGAAGGCCGCCTCCCTGACCTAAACCCGAGCGGGTATTTGTTATTGGACTTCTGTGCTAGTCATGGATTGTCTATAACGAATACCATGTTCAACATAAGGAGGCTCATAAGTGTACTTGGTACCAGAGCACCCTAGGCCGCAGGTCTATGATCGATTTTGTAATCGTATCATCTGATCTGAAGCCGCATGTTCTGGACACTCGGGGGGGAGAGAGGCGGAGCTGTCAACTGATCACCATCTGGTGGTGAGTTGGATCAAGGCGTGGGGGAAGACTATGGACAGACCTGGAAAGCCCAAACGGGTAGTGCGGGTGAATTGGGAACGTCTGGAGGAGGCCCCTGTCCGTGAGATCTTCAACACACACCTCCAGCGGAACTTTTCTGACATCCCTGTGGAGGTTGGGGGCATTGAATCCGAGTGGGCAATGTTCAAAGCTTCCATTGCTGGAGCTGCGCGGGAGAGCTGTGGTCTCAAAGTCTTAGGTGCCTCAAGGGGCGGTAACCCTAGAACACCATGGTGGACACCGATGGTCAGGGAAGCCGTCCGACTGAAGAAGGAGGCCTTCCTGGATGTGTTATCCCAGGGGACTCTGGAGGCAGTTGCAAGGTACCGACAGGCCAGAAAGGGCTGCAGCTTCTGCCGTGGAAGAAGCAAAGCAGTGGGTGTGGGAGAAGTTTGAAGAGGACATGGAGAAGGATTTTCGGTCGGCACCAAGGTGTTTCTGGAAAACCATCCGCCACCTCAGGAAGGGGAAACGGGGAACCATCCAAGCTGTATACAGTAAGGAAGGGAGACTGTTGACCTTAACTGAGGAAGTAATAGCGCGGTGGGACTAGGAACACTTTGGGAACTCCTGAATCCGACTAACACACCCTCTATGGTAGAGGCAGAGGTGGACGCTGATGGGGGATCGTCGCCAATTTCCGTGGTGGAGGTTGCTGAGGTGGTCAATCAGCTACACAGTGGCAAAGCCCGGGGATTGATGAGATTCGTCCAGAAGTGCTGAAAGCTCTAGGTGTGGAGGGGATGTCTTGGATGACACGCCTCTTTAACGTGCGTGGAAGTCGGGGACAGTGCCCAAGGAGTGGCAGACCGGGGTGGTGGTTCCCCTGTTTAAAAAAGGGGACCAGAGAGTGTGCGCCAATTATAGGGGTATCACACTTCTCAGCCTCCCTGGTAAAGTCTACTCTAAGGTACTGGAACGGAGGGTTCGGCCGATAATCGAACCTCGGATTGAGGAGGAACAATGCGGATTCCGTCCTGGTCGTGGAACAACGGACCAGCTCTTTACTCTTGCAAGGATCTTGGAGGGGGCCTGGGAGTATGCCCATCCAGTCTACATGTGTTTTGTGGATCTGGAGAAGGCGTATGACCGTGTCCCCAGGGGTCTACTGTGGGAGGTGCTGAGGGAGTATGGGGTGAAGGGTTCCCTTCTTAGGGCTATCCAATCACTGTACACCCAAAGCGAGAGTTGTGTCCGTATGCTCGGTAAGAAGTCAGACTTGTTCCAGGTGGGGGTTGGTCTCCGCCAGGGCTGTGCTTTATCACCAATCCTGTTTGTGATATTCATGGACAGGATATCAAGGCGCAGTCGTGGTGGGGAGGGGTTGCGGTTTGGTGACCTCAGGATCTCATCGCTGCTTTTTGCAGATGATGTAGTCCTGATGACATCATCGGTCCGTGACCTCCAGCACTTGCTGGATCGGTTTGCAGCCGAGTGCGAAGCGGCTGGGATGAGGATTAGCACCTCCAAATCTAAGGCCATGGTTCTCAGCAGGAAACCGATGGAGTGCCTACTCCGGGTAGGGAATGAGAACATAACCCAAGTGAAGGAGTTCAAGTACCTCGGGGTCTTGTTCACGAGTGAGGGGACATTGGAGCGGGAGATTAGCCGGAGAATCGGAGCAGCGGGAGCGGTGTTGCAATCGCTTAATCGCACCGTTGTGACGAAAAGAGAGTTGAGTCGGAAGGCAAAACTCTCGATCTACCGGGCAATTTTCGTTCCTACACTCACCTATGGTCATGAAGGTTGGGTAGTGACCGAAAGAACAAGATCGCGGGTGCAAGCGGCCGAAATGGGTTTTCTCAGGAGGGTGGCTGGCCTCTCCCTTAGAGATAGGGTGAGAAGCTCGGCTATCCGAGAGGAACTCAGAGTAGAGCCGCTGCTCCTTTGCGTTGAAAGGAGCCAGTTGAGGTGGGTCGGGCACCTGGTAAGGATGCCCCCGGGGCGTCTCCCTAGGGAGGTGTTCCAGGCACGTCCAGCTGGGAGGAGACCTCGGGGAAGACCCAGGACTAGGTGGAGAGATTATATTTCCACACTGGCCTGGGAACGCCTCGGGATCCCCCAGTCAGAGCTGGTAAATGTGGCTCAGGAAAGGGAAGTTTGGGGTCTCTTGCTGGAGCTGCTACCCCCGCGACCCGATTACGGATAAGCGGTTGAAGATGGATGGATGGATGGATGGATGTTCATGATATGTTTGTTCATAAAAATATCACAAGATGGTGTAAATATACTCTATATTTGTTATTTCAATAAAATTTTCCATTGTCCTGCTTTAGGAAATATGGTTTGAAAAGATAGCATGATTTGCCTAATGTGGGGCAGTTCTAAAAAGTACTTCAGTCAGGATAAATGTGTGGAGGGGCATGGAAGGTGCAATTCCAATGGTTATTTAACGGGTTTTTAGTCTTCTAATGTAATTTTAGATATTTAAAGGCAAATTATATTCAATATCTTGGGGTAGCTGCATCTCTGTGTAGCAAGGGATTTGCTTGTAAAGGCACACAACTATGATCCGCTTACTATACTTAAACGACTGCTCTCACTCAGCCTGACTTAATGCATGCAAAAAGGACCCATGATGTGATGTATATAAGGCTGATGACAAGATATCTGAACCTGAGAGAACCCACATAAGTAGCACTCAAACTCTCCCACAGAATTAGCATCCTCACCTGAGTAGGGTGTGAGACTGGAAGATCCCCATTTCCTCTCCCCCACACCCTTCTCTTTCTCTGTATTGAGATCACCTTAAAAATGAGCATCTCCATTGGAAATAGCACATCATAGTGAATGGAGACTAGGAGATCATCACTAGATTGTTTCCTTCTTTCTCTCCTCAGACCCTTCTCTTTCTGTATCAAGACCACCTTAAACACACCCAAGGTCTATGCATTACATAACATGTTTAATGCAAATAAGATGTGGACCATACATGTTTGCTGTATTATACAAATGGGCTCAGTGCATCTGGAAAATATGGTCTCATTCCCTCAACAGCAGTTCAAATAAAAATTTTGCATGCTGTTAAAGGCATACCCTCCCAAGGTCCATTACTCAAATTACCTCTTGTATGTACAGTGCATCCAGATAGTATTAACAGCACTTCACTTTTTCCACATTTCGTTATGTTACAGCCTTATTCCAAAATTGATTAAAGTAATTATTGCCCTCAAAATTCTACAAACAAAATCGCATAATGACAATGTGAAAGAAGTTTGAAATCTTTGCAAATGTATTAAAAATCAAAACAACAAAAAAGTGCATGTACATAAGTATACACACTCTTTCTAATAAAAAAAAAAAAAAGTGTTGGGGTATTGTGTTTTTTTATATTTTTTTTTATATTTTTTTTTTTTTTTTTTTTTATTTTTTATTTATTGTGAGAAACGCCCCCCCCCTGTCTATATAAGGTGCCACAGTTAACAATACATGTCAGAGCACAAACCAAGCCATAAAGTCCAAGGAATTGTCTGTAGAATGCCGATACTGGATTATATCGAGAGACAGATCTGGGGAAGGGTACAGAAACATTTCTGCAGCATTGAAGGTCCCAATGAGCACAGTGGCCTCCATCATCCGTAAATGGAAGAAACTTGGAATCAGCAGGACTCCTCCAAGAGCTGGCTGCCCGGACAAACTGAGCGATCGGGGAAGAAGGGCCTTAGTCAGGGAGATGACCAAAAACCCCATGGTCACTCTGACAGAGCTCCAGCGTGTCTCTGTGGAGAGAGGAGAACCTTCCAGAAGAACAACCATCTCTGCAGCACTCCACCAATCAGGCCTGTAGGGTAGAGTGGCCAGAGAGAAGCCACTCCTCAGTAAAAGGCACATGACAGCCAGCCTGCAGTTTGCCAAAAGGCACCTGAAGGACTCTCAGACCATGAGACATGAGAAACAAAATTCTCTGGTCTAAAGATACAAAGATTGAACTGTTTGGCCTGAATTGCAAGCGTCATGTCTGGAGGAAACCAGGCACCACTCATCACATGGCCAATACCATCCCTACAGTGAAGCATGGTGGTGGCAGCATCATGCTATGGTGATGTTTTTCAGTGGCAGGAACTGGGAGACTAGTCAGGATCGAGGGAAAGTTGAATGCAGCAATGTACAGAGTCATCCTTGATGAAAACCTACTCCAGAACGCTCTGGACCTCAGACTGGGGTGAAGGTTCATGTTCCAAATGGACAATGACCCTAAGCACACAGCCAAGATCACAAAGGAGTGGCTACAGGACAACTCTGTGAATGTCCTTGAGTGGCCCAGCCAGAGCCCAGACTTGAACCCAATTGAACAGATCTTTGGAGAGATTTGAAAATGGCTATTTACCGATGCTTCCTATCCAACCTGATGGAGCTTGAGAGGTCCTGCAAAGAATGGGATAAACTGCCCAAAAATAGGTGTGCCAAGCTTGTAGCATCATACTCAAAAAGACTTGAGACTGTAATTGGTGCCAAAGGTGCTTTAACAAAGTATTGAGCAAAGGATGTGAATACTTATGTACACATGCTTTTTAAAAAATTTTAAAAATAAATTTACAAAAATTTCAAACAAACTTGTTTCATGTTGCCATTATGGGGTATAGTTTGTAGAATTTTTAAGTAAAATAATTAATTTAATCCATTTTGGAATAAGGCTGTACCATAACAAAATGTGGAAAAAGTGAACCACTGTGAATACTTTCCGGAAGCAGTGTAAATAAGATACATCCTTGAACACACATCAAATGGTCATCACAAACAACACCATTTGGTGGACCACAGAGCATGTGGGTATTTAGGGGAGAGCTGGCCAAAGAATCAAGAAATTTGAGAGATCACCTGCCCAATCACGGTGTGAAGTTTTTCTCTACCAGGTAGACAAGTTTTGACTCTCTTATGTTGAATTGTTTTATTTGAAATTTGATTGTAATGTAATGTTGAATATAATTCTTTCTTCTTATTATTAATAGTAGGATTGGATTTGGATGTGTTCATACCTGGTTAAATAAATTATTAGACTTTTTATATTATATTATATTTTTATATTATATTATTAAACTCTAGATTATATTCTGTGTCACATAATGGAGGCTGAGACGGAAGCAACTGCAGGTATGGCAGTTACAATAAGCAGTCCAAAGGATCAAGCAAAAATCAAAGTACAAGACAAGCAAGGGTCAAACGATCAGGCAAACAGGCTAAACTAGGTAGGGAAGAGAATTGAGGTCAACAGAGTAAAGTCAAAACCAGAAAAGCAAACACAAGATAAGGCTTGGAAATATGACAGAGACTAAGCAACTGAGCGTAATACTTTGCAAATAGATTTTTTAAAAATGTCTTTATACTGTGGAGTGAGTGAGACTGGATGCATCTGTGCATGATAGAATGAATGTGTGTGTTGTGGTCCATGTGAGTTGCAGTCCATGGCCATGTTTGTAGGCCACAGTGCAGGATGGAAAATGTAGTCACTGACCCCAGACTCCCCCCCCAAAAAAAAATACACTCCCTCCACCGGCGGTCCTGGCCCTCTTGGCAATATGACTTCAAAGCAACTCAGGTTCCAATGCTGGCACTGTCAGGCAAGTAGCAGTTTCCTCATGGAGCCAAGGAGCAGACATGAGACAGGGGGTGGTTCACTGGGGTTAATAGTGCTTAATAAGTTAGTAGGCTTGAAAAGTTCTGTTGTCAGCTTTAGACAGGTGCTTGACTTGGTGGGCAGTTTCGTCTGCCCTTCTTGAGTGTGGAGCAACATTCTCAGTGGAGCAGGAAGGCAGTGCATCATCCTCCATAGACTCTGCAGGCTGAACTTGGTTGTCTGTGTCATCAGACTTGAGCGTGAGCAGAACCTGGTTGTCCGTGTCAGCAGACTCGGGCATGAGCAGAACCTTGTTGTTCATTTCAGCAGACTCAGGAGTGAGCAGAACTTGGTTGTCTGTGTCAGCAGTCTCAGATGTGAGCAGAACCTGGTTGTCCGTGTCAGCAGACTCGGGTGTGAGCAGATCTTGGTTGGTCGTGATGTTGGCTTCAGTCATGAGCAGATTTTGTTTGGTCATGATGTCAGCTTCACACTTTAGCAGAACCTGGTTGGTCATGATGTTGGCTTCAGGCGTGAGCAGAACCTAGTTGGTCGTGATGCTGGCTTCAGGCATGAGCAGAACCTGGTTGGCCATGACTTCGGCTTCAGGCGGGAGCAGAATCTGGTTGGCCGTGACGTCGATTTCAGGAGTGAGCAGAACCTGGTTGGGTGTGACATCATTTTCAGGCCTGAGGTGGGTTTCAGGCATGAGGAGAACTTGGTTGGTCGTGATGTCAGTTTCAGGCATGAGAACTTGGTTGGTCGTGCCAACAGACTCAGGCATGAGCTTAACTTGGTTGTCCTTGTCAGCGACCTTGGACTGGAACTTGGTGTGGGTAGTCGCCTCGTCGAAGTCAGACAGGAACTTGGCGTGGAAGGTCACATCATCGATCTCAGACTGGAACCTTTCTTTGAGGTCACCTCATCAAACATTAGTTGGAACTTGGGTTGGGAGGTCGCCACATTGACCTCAGACAGGAACGTGGCATGAGAGGCGGTCTCTGCGACTTTGGACCGGAACTTCGCTTGGGACGTCGTCTCTTTGACCTCAGACAGGAACTTGGCTTGGGAGGTTGTGTCTTCGACCTTGGACAGGAACTTGGCTTGAGAAGTTGCCTCTTTGACCTCTGATAGGAACTTGGTTTTATGTATGAGTTTTGGAGGTAAGACAACCTCATGGGTCTTGTGCTGGGGCTCTGTGGAGAAGGTCGTCATGTTGACCTCCGACTGAGGCTCTGGAGTTGAGACTACCTTGTGGGTCTCGAGCTGGAGCTCTGGGGAGGAGGTCACCATGTTGACCTCCAACTGGTTCTCTGGAGCTGAGACTACCTTGTGGGTCTGAGGTTGGAGCTCTGCAGAGGAGGTTGCCACATTGACCTCCAGCTGGTCCTTGGCAGCTGAGACCACCTCATGGATCTCAGGTTGGAGCCAGGGAGATGAGGTCTCCACGTTGACCTCCGGCCGAGGATCGGCAGGTGACTACCTCATGTGTCTCAGGTTGGAGCTCTGGGGAGGAGGCTGCCATGTTTACCTCCGACTGTAGCTCAGCAGGTGAGACTATCTCATAGGTCTCATTCTGGAACTCTGGGCAGGAGGTTGCCATGTTGTCCTCCAACAGGAGTTCGGCAGGTGAGACCACCTTGTGGGTCTCAGGCTGGGGGTTCTGCTCTTGCTTTCTTGTGGAGCCATTTGTGGGCATGCCAGCTGCCCTTGAAACATTCCTGAGAGCAAAAATGTGATCCAGGTATCCCAAGTTTACTACAGGTGGGACATTTACCTGGCATTCTTTACAGCAAAGCTGAGCTGTGGAGGCCACCCTGTCGATCCACTCATAGTAAGTAAATGGTAAACTTATATAGCACATGTATCCAAAGCACATTACACCATGTCTCATTCACCCATTCGTTAGCAGAGCTGCCATGCAAGACACTAACTTGCCATCGGGAGCAACTTGGGGTTCAGTGTCTTGCCCAAGGACACTTCGGCATGTGGAGTCATCTGGGCCAGAAATCGAACCACCAACCCTATGATTAGTGGACAACCCTCTCTACCATCTGTGCCACAGCCACCCCAGTGTGGAAAAGCAAATCTGCGACCAGGTTAGGCTAAAATCCAGTTTTAGGTGGGGCATTGGGGCACACCAACTGAGATTTTAGAGTCCAGGCTAACAACTTGGCTTTAACTTAAGGGTTTGAATCATAAACATTCTGAGCAAGGCTCTGAGCATTCCGTCAGTGCAAGTCTATGGACGTTTTTGGGATATTTGATCATCTACTATAGGAATACCATAGGAAAACCATAATTCAGTTAGAACAGGCTGAAGGTCTGTGTCACGATCTCCCCTGCAGATGGCGCTGTGGCTCGTGACGTAGACGGAGAGCCGGAGTGTGCGCGCACACACACGTGGTGAGTGCGCATGGACGAAGGTGACTGTGTTTAGAACGGACACGTGCACTTGTTTGGTTTCTGTTCTGTCTCCTCCTTGTTTAGTCACTGGTTGGTTTTCAAGGGTGTGTAGTAATTGCTTCAGCTGTTAACATTCAGGTTTGATTGTGTGTTACTTAAGCCCCTCGTATTGTTGCGCACTTCGCGCAGTATTAAATGTGTAGACGCCAAGGATATGTGAGCTACCTTGATGCTAAGCAATCATGTTTTCGTGTCATGTGTTTGTTCCATGCTTTGAACCTAGTCTCATATGTTGTACCTCGATTATAGCTTTTCTAGTTTAGACCACGATCCCTGTTTGTTAAGTTCTGGTTGTAAATAAAGACATTCATCTGCAATTGCTTCCGCATTGAGTCCGTTTCATAACAGAATACTGCACTAACAACACAGAAGCAGTGGATAAACATGGACACTGCCGTGGCTACCTCATTTGTGGAATGGAGTTGATCTTTCCATGAACAGAGTAAAGCAATAAACGAATGCCTAGATCTGATCAATCACTTAATGGAGCAAAGAGGCCACACGCCATGTCGCAATTTCTCCTGATCCCGCTGCCAGGGGTATACTCTGCGCTACGCAGTCAGCAGAGCCACATGAATTAGTGGGCTTCCCACTGCCGGAGGACTACACTATGCTACGCAGGCAACAGAGCCGCCACATGAATTACTGGGGCTTCAAACTGCCGGAGGACTACACTACGCTACGCAAGCAGCAGGAGGACTACCAAGCGGCATTACACAGGCAGCAGGAGGGGTACTACGCGTTGCTTAGGAAGCAGTGGGAGGGGAATTGCGCTCCGCGTTCCAGTTCTGCCAAGAACCCAGTCACGATACCCTGTCCTGCTGCAGAGGCTGTCACCCTGCTGCAGTGTCCTGCTGAGAAAGCTGTTCCGCTGCCCTGTCCTGTGGAGGAAGCCGTCCTGCTGCCCTGTCCCGCCATGGAAGCCATCTCGCTGCCCTGTCCGACCGAGGAAACGGTCCCGCTGCCCTATCCCGCTGAGGAAGCTGTCCCACCATCCTGTCCTGCCAAGGAAGCTGTCCCGCCACCCTGTCCCGCTGAGGAAGCTGTCCTGCTGTCCTGTCCCACTGAGGAAGCTGTCCCGCTGTCCTGTCCCACTGAGGAGGTCTCGGCTAGGGAGCTGCAGACTGAGGTCAATGTGGTGACCTCAGAGCTCCAGCTGGAGATCCATGGGGTGGTCTCAGCTCCGGAGCCCCAGCCCGAGGTCAACAAGGCGACCTCAGGACCCCAGTCTGAGGTCAATGTGGCGACCTCGGGGTCCCAGCCCAAGGTCAATGTGGCAACCTCGGGGCCCATTCCTGAGATCCACAAGATGACCTCCCAAGTCATGCTCAGATTCCGGGTCAAAGAGGATGTCGCCCCGATTTCCTGTCCAGCAGGGGATGCGGCACCAGCCACACCGAGGATATCGCCCCAAGCTCCAGCCCTGCTAAGAACGTTGCCACCGAGCTCCAGCACTGTTGAGGGTGGTGTTCTGCCTATTCGTTTCACGGTGGAGGCAGCTCAGTTTCCTGGTTCAGCAGAGGACAGGTTACCCACACCACACACACACACACACACACACACACACACATGGCTGTCCACACGATATAAAAGAAAACATGACTCATAAGACCAGGCCACCTTCTTCTATTACTCCATGGTCCAGTTCTTATACTCACATGCCTATTGTAAAAGGTTTCGGCAGTGGACAGTTGTCAGCATGGGTTAGGGTTAGGGGTTAGCTAACCCTAACCCTAACCCAGTCCCATATGCAGAAAGCTGCTATGCACAGTGCGTTCCAACACCTTTCTATCATACCCAACGTTAATCTTTTCAGTAATTTGTGCTGCAGTAGCTCTTCTTGGGATTGGACCAGATTGGCAAGCCTATATGCAACAGTAAGCCTTAGCTAGTACATTGGTTGATCTTTCTTGTACCACTTTTGGTAGGTACTAACCACTGCATACTGGTAACACCCCACAAGACCTTCCATTTTGGACATGCTCTGACCCAGTTGTCTAGCTATCACAATATGGCCCTTGTTAAAGCTGCTCAGATCCTTACACTTGCCTATTTTTCCTGCTTCCAACATGTCAACATCAAGTACTGACTGTTCATAGCTGGCTAATATATCCCACCCCTTGACAGGTTCCACTGTAATGATCATATGAATCATGAATAACAATCATTGTTATTCATTTCCCCTGTCATTGGTGTTAATGTTATTGCTGATTGGTGTATATATTAACATTAAATAGCTTTTAGTTGGTACAAATATGGTATATGAGAATGATTCATAATGACCTATACTAATGTATTTAAAATACTAGCATTTAAAATAGTGCAGGTTTGTATTACATTATGATGTGTATGATGCGTTATGATGTGTGTCCGTAATTCTGCAGGCAGAAACACTGTTGATTAGAGAGGCCAGAGGAAAATAGCCAGAGAGTTAAGAGATGACAAGAAGGCTATGGCAACTCAAACAACTATTCTTTACAATAGTGGTGAGCAGAAAAGCGTCTCAGAATGCACATTGAAGCTTAAGGCAGATGGACTACAACAGCAGAAGACCAAATTGGATTCCAGTCCTCACAGCCAAGACAAGGAATCTGAGGCTACAATGGGCACAGGTTCACAGAACATTGGTCACAGGTCCAATTACAGTAATGTATTTAGAGAATGAAAAAATAAAATAAAAAAATTAAAGGGGTAAATAACTTGTATTTGAACACCCTACTATTACAAGTCTCAATTACTTTATTTACCTTTCTGCTAAAAAATCTAGCTCAGTCTGACCAGGTACCAACTGCCAAAACACAGTGGCAAAACACGGTCAAGTCGGCAGACCATCTTTGCCAAGCTCAGCCTGTTTTACCAAGCTGGATTTTTCAACAAGACAGAAGTCAGAAGAGTTTTCTGGCACTTTTCAGATTTTAAAAGCTAGCATTTCTTTTTCTCTTCTGTGTCTCACTTCCTCTCTCTGTCTCTCTTAGGATCTGTGTGTGTCTCGTCTGTATTGTGTTAGTTAATTCATGTTTAAACACAGAGCTAGCACATTTCACCTTTAATCTTTTTTGATAATAGGCTGATTAGCATATCCTACATTAACATAATATGCTTTTAAACAAGCCAGTCACATCTACAGCTACATACACACACATGCACGGCCGCACACACAGGCCAGAGGGGATAAAAGGGTGCAGCACAAAGACCCCAACCTACACATTCTATTAAAATTAAGCAGAGGAGTAAAATACTACATATAACTAAAGTAATTACTGGTGTCGAGGGTTGATTAAGGAAGGACAAGGCAGGGTTGCTATATTTAGGAACACATTTTGGGCTTTTACAGCACAGTTAATGCTATTTTAATCTACAGTTTTGGAAGACAAATAGGAGCACCAACCACCTCCCATCTTCCCATGCTTCAGCCATGACAGTCCCATAAAGAGTAAAAGTACAAACTAAGACAAACCTTTTCCTAGTGTTGGTGTTCACAATCATTGAGATGTCCAACAGATATAAGAGACAACAAGATGACAAAAAGAGAGGAAAAAATAGAAAAGGGACACAAATATATCAATGTTGTGGATACAGATACAATTATGGTGTCATGAGAAGTGGGTGAGACAGATGCAATTGCAGATACAGTGGCGGAAATAAGTATTAAACACGTCAAAATTTTTTCCAGTAAATATATTTGCAATGAGGTTATTCACATTAATTTTTCACCACACTTTGGTATTAATTCAAGAAATCTGGAAATATACTTGCAATTGATCAACTAATACTCTAGCTCAGCCATAAGCTTCTGCCCAGAAGTTATTCCACCATCGAGAAAAAGTACCTAGCCATCAAGTGGGCCATGGACAGCATATGGTACTACCTGTTGGGAAGAAAATTTGACCTTGAGAAAGATCAATGAGCAATCACATACAGTGGGGGAAATAATTATTGGACACGTCAACATTTTTTTCAGTAAATATATTTCCGGTGAGGTTATTCACATGAAATATAAAGCATTCACAACATTAAAGTCCATAAATAAAAGTATGTGTAATAAAGTGGAATGACACAGAAAAAAGTATTGAACACAAAAAAGAAAAAAAGAAAAGCAGTTCTCCAAGACAATGTAAGGCAAGGAACCAACTGAACTCTGTAAGTAATTATACCACCTATCTGTGCAAATTAATATCAGCTAGTTTAGTAAATTGATGGTCTATAAAAAGACTTTTCATTACCAAGGTGTCACACAAGAAACATCTCAGGATAGACAAAAGCAAAGAGTTCTCCTATAACTTTCATATATACTAGATTCATTACACATAAAGTGAAATATTTAATAAGCCTTTTTTTGTTTTCATCTTGATGATTATTGTTTACAGCTCATGGAAATAAAAAAAACAATATCTCAAAATATTAGTATAAAGAATTTATAATACAGAAATGTTGACCTTCTGTAAAGTATGTTAATTTATTCATTTAACCTTTTACTATATAAATCCTTTTACTATATAAATGCGGTGTGGCATGGAGGCAATCAGCCTGTGGCACTGCTGATAAAACACAAAAGTGTTAAAATATTACTTGATGCATGTCTGACTTGTTCTACAGTCTATATACAAGGAAAAAACACCAAACATGATGCATTACCACCTACTAGTGGCCCCTTTCAGGCATTGCAAATAGACTTCACAAACATGCCAGCTATCAGAGGTCTCAAATACCTTTTAGTTATTGTCCTATAACAAACCTTCCCTTTTTTACAAAAAAATTAGAACATGTTGTCGCTTTGCAACTTCACAATCATCTTACTATTAATAATAATTTTGAGCCCCTTCAGTCTGGTTTTCATAAACTTCACAGTACAGAGACAGCTTTGGTCAAGGTCACGAATGATTTGTTAATAGCCTCAGACTGTGGTTCCTTTTCCATCCTTATCCTTCTTGATCTTAGCGCTGCTTTTGAACCTGTCAATCACAACCTCTTAATCAACCAACTTTAAAATGTCTTTGGTATTTAGGAGACTGTTACAACCTGGTTTAGATCTTATATCTTTGATTGCTGCCAGTTTGTTTTTATGAGTGGTTTCAGGTCTGAGATTGGCTCTGTTCCTACTGGTGTCCATCAGGGATCAATTTTATGCCCCTTTTTAGTATTCATATATTTCCTCTTGGATTGCTCTTAAGATCACTTAGGCTTAATTATCACTTCTATGGAGACGATACTCAGATTTCTATTCTCTCTAAGCCTAGTCAAAATGTGGATGTTTCTTTTCTCTCACATTGTATTTTTGAGATAAATACATGGATGACCCAAAACATTTTGGGTCTTAATAGTGATAAGACTGAGGTTTTGCTTATAGGTCTCATCTGCTTTGTAAAGCTAGTTCACTATTGTTGAAGGTAGACAGCTCTGCTTTGGAGTTCCAAACTAAATAAAAAAAAATCTAGTAGTCATATTTGATTCGAGCTTGTCTTTTGACTCACATGTACAATCTACTCTCAAGAATTCCTTTTTTCATCTGAGAAATATCGCTAGTCTTCACCCTGTACTACAATGCACTTCTTGCTGGGGTTTCTAAAGCAAAACTAAATAAATTGCAATGTGTGCAAAATTCTGCTGCTAGGATCCTGATTGGTGTCAGGAGAAATCAGCACATCACTCCAATACTGAAGTCCTTGCACTGGCTCCCGGTCAGGTTTCAAGTTGATTTTAAAATCCTTATGCTCACATATAAGGCACTGCATGTTCTAGCCCTTCAGTACCTTTCTGCACTTTTAACTTTATACACTCCCAAGGTTTCCCACCATTTACCAAAAACAAAAAATAACTATTATGAGAACGAAACTTAATTTTTATATGACTGGCAACTTGTGTGTTTGTGTGTGTGTGTGTGTGTGTGTGTGTGTGTGTGTGTGTGTGTGTGTGTGTGTGTGTGTGTGTGTGAAGAATTCTGGATAAGGTGAACGTGTGTGTGTGGGAAGTGTTGTCCTCTTTGGCAATGTTTGTAGTTGGTGGTGCATCCTGGGAAATGGAGTTGTTGGTTTCCTGTGATATGTCAGCCAACACTGTTTTTAAAATTCTAGCCAAAGAAATAATCCTGCACTATGGTATCCCTCAGATTATTGATGGTGATAATGGAACACCTTTTACTTATAAGTTAACACATAAACTTTGCAAATATCTGAAAATGTTTGCCAATTCCACATCCCATATCATCCCAAAAGTTCAGGGATCCTGGAAAGAAAGAATCATACCATCAAGAACCGCCTCACTAAGGTGCTACTAGAGAATCCCTAGAGCAATTGGGTTCACCTTTTGCCTACCGTCCTATGCAAAGACCTAATTAGAAAACAAATTTATTTCCTTTTGAGATCATTATGGGCAGACCATTTCCCACTCCATGGACAAAGGGTAACCTAGGTGTTTGTTTTACAGGAGATCTGGATGTGATTGTCAGTGACTATACTCAGGTTCTCATTGAAAAATGTACTTGTATGCATGGTGATGTTTCACCCTTTCCTTCTAGGTGATGCAGTTCTTGTCAAAAGTCTGAATCCAGGAAAGTTTGGGGAAGTACATACATGCATACATGCGTGGTGGCTATTACGTGTGCTGCTGTCCTCATGGATTCAGAACCCCAGTGGATTCACACCAGCCGTATCAAGTAGTGCCCATCTTTGACAAGAAAAAATACTGCTATCAAGTAGCCCTTAGGGGGCCTCTTCTCATCTTACCTTAAAACATACACATATAGCATTTTTTTTGTATTAGAAATACACACATGAACTATATCTTCTACTCTGCCAAAGCTTTTCTCCATTGCTACAACTGTTTAGCACCTACACCATCAATTGACCTTTGCACCTGAAAACACATCAGAACACAAGCTATTGTTAACAAAAACAAGTGTGATATTAAATGCAACATTGCTTCCCTACTGGGAACAAGGCTGTGATTATATACAGTGCATCCGGAAAGTATTCACAGCGCTTCACTTTTCCCTCATTTTGTTATGTTACAGCTTTATTCCAAAATGAATTAAATTCATTATTTTCCTCAAAATTCTACAAACAATATTTACATTTACATAAGTATTCCCACACAAACTCTTCATCAATTTCATCAGATTTTGATACCAAAGCAGAATAATCTGATTTATAAATGAGATCAGTATCTTCAAGGTTCAGATCTTTTTCCATTAACTTGATTGCTTTGATGTGGTTAGCATAAAATAGAATATTAAAGATCAGGTAACATTTTAAGAGCAATACCACTTATCCTACTGGGTGGCGGGGAACCTGGCGGCATATCCCAGGGAGCATCGGGCACAAGGCAGGGTACACCCTGGACAGGGTACCAGTCCATTGCAGGGCACACTCACATACACATTCACCCACCCATTCATACACCATGGACATTTTGGACATACCAATCAGCCTACCATGCATGTCTTTGGACTGGGGGAGGAAACCGGAGCACCCGGAGGAAACCCCTGCAGCATGGGGTTAACACGCAAACTCTGCACACACAGGGCAGTGGTGGGAATCAAACCCCAAGCCTGTGAGGCATACGTGCTAACCGCTAAGCCACCACACGCCCTTCAGAAATCCATATAATTCTAAAAATAAAAAAAGGTCACACACATTTCTCACCACTGTGTGTGTGTGTGTGTGCATGTGTTGCCCTGTAATGGATTGCCCTACAAGACAGCCATTGCTCACTCCTAGTTTGGCTGGTGTGGAGTTGTTTGTGATGTTGAGAAGTCGATTGGAATTTCATTTTGATTTTAATCATCTAACAGTGCAGTGTACAGGCAAATGTTTCTAAATGTGTTTTCTTTTTGGCTAATACAGGGGTAAAGGCAAGGCAGGAAGGGGCAACTGAGATATATTTGTATATCTCCTACTTGCTCGAGAGATATCAGGGCCAGCAGAAGAGCTAGCTTTAGAGTCAGAAGCTTCTCAGAGAATGACTCTGAGGGCTCAAATGGGGCCCCTGATGTACCTTTGACAGAAAGGTCCCAGGAAAGTATGCGGGGCCTGCAGATGGGCCTCAGCCGCCTGACGCCATGCATAAACCTCAAAGTTAGAGGATGTTGCCCCAAAGAGGCTCTACTAACAGGGGCGTGGCTGGCCAAAATGGTGGCCACATAAACCCTGATTATAAAAGGAGCCCACCCCGCTGAGAATCATCCTTGTAAGAACTCCAGGACTGTAGCTATTGCACAGTTTCCTGGTTCTAGCTGGCATTCCCCACATCACAAGAAAAAAACAGCTACTTCGCATACAATTTCCTCATGGATGGTGCTTTAGCATTCAACATGGTCTCTACAACCTCAGTTGTGAGACCAGAATCGATGAGCTGGTTCCCCTCAGGGGCCAGACTCACAGTTTCCATAGTTCTGGTCAAAGGTGATAAATCGGCCCTCCGGCTTGAGACAGTAGATCCGTGCAGATGGGAATCTCCCAAAGAGTGCCATCTAGTAGGGATATTATGTCTGAAAACTATATTTGAACTCTTGCTAGAACTTGTGAGAGCAGAGCAAACAGTAGAAAAGCGTACAGATGTGACCTCAGCTACATGTGCATCATGGCGTACAGCCCTAATCATGTGGGAGGAGCGAGGGTGAACCACTGCCGGCAGTGTGTTGTCTCCTCAGAGGCGAACACATCCACTCCCGCTTGGCCAAACCTCTGCCATATGGACTCTACCACTTGTGGATGGAGCCACCAATACCTGGGCCTCAGCCCCTGCCTCAACAGGATGTCTGTCCCCACATTCCAGTTGCCCAGAATGTACTTTGCACTCACTGACAAAACTTTCCCTCTGCCCAAAGAAGAATTTGTTGCGCCTGACTGAACAGGGGGCGTGGACATAATCCTCCCTGGTGGTCAATATATGAGACCACCGCTGTGTTGTCTCTAAACACATGGTGACCTCTCAATTGACGAAGAAGGAATTTCAGTACTAGAAATATGGCCCACATTTCTAGGCAATTTATATGCCACTCCAGGTGAGGACCACGGTCAGAGACCGTGAGCTGGACAGCTATCTAAGACCGGGCTCCAGCCCATGGGGGATGTGTCTGTCATTCCCGTCTTGCACTAAGGAGACACACCTAAAGTGTAACCCAAGGCTAGAAACTAGGGATACTTCATATTCTCAGAGCACCTAAGCATAGCCGCATGACACTGATTACTCTCAGAGGTCTCAGAGGCAGGGACGAAACCCCCAACTTCTCAGCCACCACTGAAACAGTCTCCTGTGCAATAAGCCCAATGGTTTGCTGTTGGCTACTGCTGCCATAAGCTCCAATAGTCTCCCATAGAGACTGGAGGGGCTGCCAAGATCCAGCTTTATCTTACTCAATTTCAATATCATTGACCCTATGTATGTTGGGGATAGAAACGCCCTCATCGTAGTAGAATCCTTATAACCCCTAGAAAAGTTGTCCACTGCACTGGAGAAATCATAATTTTCTGATGTTCAACCTGAGCCCCAAGCTATTCATGTGGGCGAGAACAACATTTTGATGTTGAATAGCCAATTCCCTGGATCGTGCTAGAATTAACCAGTCATCCAGGTAGTTTAGTACATGGATGCCCTGGAGTCATAATGGAGCCAGAATGACATCCATACACTTTGTGAAGGTGCAAGGGGATAAAGCTAGCCCGAAGAGAAGAACCCGATCTTGGTATGCGTCACCTCCAACGCAAACCCCACAAATTTCCTGTGACTGGGCGATATTTCTATTTGGAAATATGCACCTTTTATATCTATCATCACAATCCAGTCCTCAAAATGAATCTGTGAAATGATAAGTTTGGCGTCACCATCTTGAACCTGTATGTCCGAAGAGTACAGTTCAGATGATGCAGATCTAAAATTGGCCGCACACTCCTCTATTTTTTGTGGACCAGCAAACAATGGCTGTAAAAATCTCCGTCCTCTTTGTTTGCTTGGCCTTTATGACCATTCTCTGATCAGGCCTAGTAGCAGGCCGCAACTGTGGCCACCTGGTTCCCTGTCTGTCTGTGGAGGTTAGCAGGCTGCCATAGTTTCCTTCTGTGCCTCCCTAGCACTAGCGCTGGCCCGGGCTCCACTCGTCGATGCCAGGGAGAACTTGACACAACAGGGAAGGAACCCAACTCGCTTCGGCTTCAGAGAAGAGAGCAAGTTGCGAGCAGAGCTGCCTGATGCGAGGCATTACAGTATGCACAGTCACCCTCGAGGGTTGCCGTGGCATGTTCCATCCCAAGACATTCACACAGAAAGTGTGCACTCCTCCTCGTGATGAAATGGGAGCAAGGTGTAACACACTTCCTGAATTCTCTCACTCATACTTTTCTCTCTCGCTCATTCTTTTTTTTCTTCTCTTTTTTTCAAAAAGGATAGAAAAGCGGAAATGAAGCATCTTTTTGTTTCTTTACACAAACAACTGACATGCACTCTCACTGAAAATAAAAAGGCTGACGGCACAGTTCCATATATGTATATATCACGCAACGTGCTTAATTGCCACGTCACCTGATCACGATAGGCCGATAAATAGGCATGATTTTACACAAGCTTCAGATGCCAGTCGTGTGCAAGGGGCGCTCCCTTAGTGTTATGCTAAACGCAACGTGGAGTTCCCTTTGAAAGGGAACAACAACAATAACAACAACAGAAAAAAACCTGGTGGTTTTACAATGCCAATATATAGAGGTAATCAAAAAAAAAAAAAAAAAAAAAAACGTTCTAGCTACCTGTATTGGACCACTTAAGATGGAATGGCCAAAAGTGATAATAAGCATTGTTTAATTGTTTAAATCCTAAATTTTAGTTTTTATACATATATATATATATATATATATACACACACACACACACACACACACAGTAATGTATATATTTATTACACACAGTAATAAATATATATATTACTGCAGCACATGTTTCTTCACATTTCTACACATACACATTCACTAATGAACATTTTGGTGTGAGTTTTGGCTCAAAATATTTTAAATATATTAAATATTTTCTTTAGTTGTGAAAAGTGAATGAAAAACATGGCAGGAGAAGAGATGTATAAAGGGATAAAGGTTAAAGGAGAGATAGAACAGACCGCTGGCTAAGCTTTTTTGGCTAAGATATTTACTGACAATATCCAAAGAAAACTTATACAAAACCAACACTCTGTTTCTGTTGCCTCTCTTTTCCTCTTTCTGTAGAACTTTGCAGATACTTCTCACGTCTTGCCTCATTGAGCTGTCACAATATGAGTGAGCATAACCTTAGATCTGTCTCTGAGGAGCAGAGCTAGAACAAAATCTTATTCTCTGGCAGTTCTGTACTCAGCATTATTGGAAAGAAAGAAAAAAGATATCCTGATACTGATTTAGTGGACCCCTAATATCTATTTTTCACCAGATATCCTGAGCATATAATTTCTTTTGCAGATGTGTTGTTAATAAAGGAAAACAAAAAAAACAAACTAGCAAACCAGAAACCCAAAACAAAACAAACAAACAAACAAAAAATGTGTGTGAAATGAGTGAGTAATTTCTATAGAGAACATATTTTTCTCATATACCACAGTGTTAAGGATATAGGCTGGCTATAGGTCTGTTGCAGATGATACATTAGTTCTGTTTTATGTCTAGAGTAAATGTCAGATGACTAAATTCCTCCAAATGATCCTCTACTAGGTGTAAAGAAAAATGTGAGAGAAAAAATTAACTTATAAAAAGAATGAGTATGAGTGTGGGAGTGAATTAGAAGAATAGACAACTGACATATTTAGTTTAAACATAGATGCACAAAATAACTGAAAGAAGAGGAGCTCCCACATAAGATCTCGTCTATGAGCACTCACATTTTTTTTGCTTTCATATCATCTTAATGGTGTCCAGAGGGTCCATATGGGAAGTTTCTCCATATGTGGAATCTTAAACTCACAGCACAGCAGAAATCCATAGCTAACCACATAAGGCATTTGTCTACAGTGAATAATGTACAATGAAGCTTAACAATATTTTTTAGGTCATGGGCTATATTTATATAACTTTCTCCCTTTGGTGATCCAAGTACTGCTAATAGCAGCATTGTTTAAACCCATATGCTTACTTAAACATGTAACTTTATACCCAGAATAAGCATGAACATAAGTGTTTGGCAGGCACAGGGAGACAGTGGTTTAATGGTTCAAATATTCCATATGTCTAAAGTGGAAACACCATGTGCCAGCAAAAACTCATGTATGTTTTCCTCTTTTTCATTTTGATGTAGTCAGCACAATTTATTTAATCTACATGCGTAGAGAGAGAAATAAGTCATCCTAAATTAGACCAATGTTCCTTTTAATCCAATACTTAAAGACTATCCTCTCTGAGCCATCTCACTATGGTAGCACACTACATTGCACACACACATTCTCTGACGAAGTGATTTAATGCCTACAAATTTCATAAGAATTATCATGTCAAATTTTATGAAAAATTGTACACAGTTAAGTGCATGACTAGGGAAACACTTGACACTGTATATAAGTGAACTGGAAACAGGTCCAAAAAACTATAAGGAGAAGACCAACTTATAAACAATTTCACTTTAACACTTGCAGTAAGCTACTCTTGTTGGGCAAAGTGATTTAGCCACTGATTTACAGAATTCACTTGTCTAATTTTGTCATAATTTTACTTAATAATTTATTTAATGTAGGCACATCTCGTAAAAAAGAGGACAAGCCAAAACATAAAAAGAAAATGAAAAATATAGAAGCTTAAGTCCATCTCTACAGATAAGTTTTTTCATAAATGGCATCCCTTTATTGCATACTTTATGGAGTTACAGACACTACCCACTTAAAGGTTGGTGCCTGTTGTTGAAATTTATAATATCTCTATAACCAGCGACAGTTAATGGGTAGCCATGATGAGCCGGAGGGGTGGGTTGTGGGTTCAGTTTAGTTTTTTTTTGTATAAAAAGAAAAAAATCAGTGAATATTTACTGCTGTTGCTCAATTTGTTTGTATTTTTGGGAAATGGTGGGGAGGACAGAACAGAAAAGGCGATTTAGATAGGCTTAGCATTTCAACAGAAATGTTCATCAGAAGGTCAGCAAAAATGTTTAATAAAAAAGAAACATAGAAATGTAGAAATGTTGTGTAGAAATGTTCAGCAGAAATGTTCAATAAAAATTTAACTTTAGAAATGTTCATTAGAAATGTTTAGCAGAAACGTTTTGCAGAAATGTATAGCAGAAATGTTTAGCAGAACTGGTCATTAGAAATGTTTAGCAGAAATGTTTAGCAGAAATGCTCTGTAGAAATGTTCTGTAGAAATGTTCATCAGAAGTGTTCAGCAGAAATGTTCAATAAAAATGAAACATAAAAAAGTCCATCTCTCTCAGATCAGATGACTTGCTATGTCTTTAATGATACTGTTAGACATGTTAATAGATGAGGGGTCCCAAATGTAGAAAACAAACACCAGGATCGAAGGTGAAAATGGTATTTATTAAGGAACGTGAGGGAGTGAGGGTGTGTGAAAGAGGTGAGTTGAATTAGCGGGGTCAAGGTTGGGATTAAAACTCAGGTCCACAGCTTGATGGTTGGAAGCTCAACCTATGTGCCAAGTGCAGAGCTGGTGAGCCAAGAGGCAAGTGAGGCGGGGCTGGGCGTAGAAGGAAGTGAGCTGTGAGTGTGAGTGAGTAGTGGACCTGGAACACATGGAGAGAAAACATTTGATGAGCACAGGATAACGCAACAAGGAAAACATTCACAAGAATGGATAGCAAATATGAGTAGGGCCAGAAGCTGGAACAATCTGGTGATGAGTGGCTGAAGGACTGGGGTTTACAATGTTGATGGGGTGAGTAGATGGGAAGCAGGTAAGTCTGATGAGGCATGGGTGGTGGAGCGCCATATCCCCAACACACACACACACACACACACACACACACACACACACACACACACACACACACACACACACACACACACACACACACACACACACACACACACACACAGAGGAACAAGAGGGAGGGAAAACACTGGGGCTCCAGCCCAGAACATGACAGATAGACATGTAGCACAACACATTCCATGACAGTTGTCAATGTGCTGAAACTTCATATTTGTTCAAAATGGTTCACTTGCTAACAAACCTGAGGAAAGTCATGGCCATTCTATAGCAAACTTAAAATAGGTCATTTAAGCATCCATTAGTAAATATACTAAATAATATGTAAAATCTTTTGAAAGTCATTCTGAATTATTTAAAAATACTTTTAAGAGGAAAAATTGTACTATTAGAATAGGATACCCATATGTTTAATGAGGATTCTGAAGTTTCTTAACTTTATATTGAAATTGAAATAAAAAGTTTGCATTTTGTGCACAAGTATGTAACGAGCAGTGGGGAAAGAGGAACATAGTTGAAATTCTGTCTCATTCTACCCAAGTAGAATGAGGTCAGTTGCATCCTTTGGGGCTCGAATGCCGAATAGGGCAAACACGGCCCAAAAAAAAAAACCTTAAATGGTGGTAACAATTTTTTCCCCAAGGAGAAAGGTTTTTGGCGTTTTAAAATAGCAACCAAAATAAAATTTTGGCCAAGCTGAGGTTAAACTTTTTTTTTTTACAAGTTTGATAACAATTCCCTTGCATAAGATTTTCAAAAGCAGACTATTTTCTCAAAATGGAGGGCAGTGTAAATCACTGATATAAACATTCAAAACCACATTGTGAAACGTGTTTACAGCATGTTTTTGGCGTAAAATAAAAGTATACAAAGGCTTTTGATGGGATACATAGCCAGACTTTGTGGATGTTTGTAACATTCATTAGCCTTTTGAGCAAATAAAAATAGCATTTAGCCAAAAGTTACATTTTAAAATTGGGCAGAGAAAGAAATACTTTCATTAATTTACAGAAAAAAGGTTAAAGTAAATCGGCATGCAAAGGATATATATATATATATATATATATATATATATATATATATATATATATATATATATATATATATATATATATATATATATATGTGTGTGTATTTTGAATTGAAATTAAACAGAACTTGCTCTTTCTCTTCAAAAATGTAAACATTTTGTGTGACAAAATCAGATTTGGACAAAAAACTAAGGACAGAAATTGTATGGTTGTGTAGGATCATAAGTGAGACTATAGCGCAACTGAAGTATGGCTGTGGATAATGCGAATCATCAAAATCAGGATGATTATGTGCTGAGTGTTTACAAGGTTTTGAAAGCAAAGGTTAGACTCAGGCATCTTAGAACTACCACAGGCCACAATATGTTTCTGCATTTTTATTGAGGTCATAAGAAAACATAGGAGGCAAATATTGTATTGAATAAAAATGAGTGATGCAGCTTTTGAATCAGCCTCCAATCATCCCTCTCCCCTTACTTCCATATTTATCTTTGCCTGAGAATCTCACTCTCTCAATAATTTTTTATGATGTGATTTAGACAGAGCATGCAATATTTCCTCTATTTTAAGGTATGATTTCATTTCCTTTACTAAAATATATTTTTTGGTTTCAACACACCAACTTTGGAGGTAATCAATTCTATAATTTTAAACAAACAATTTAGATGTGAAATGTGAAAGTTGAAGAACCTCTGGTCTGGGTATCCATTACCTATACTTATTATGCACTTTGGGAGCCATCTGTTAAGGTGAGGTGGGGTGGTTCTGTCATAGATTTTCAGGAACTTGCTCAGGACTACGATTCCCAGCAGCCACTGTGTGTCACGTATCTGGGAAACCCGGACTCCATTTCCCATCAGCCACTGCACTACACCACATGACCACATGCGCTACCTCATGCACCTGATTTACGTTTCTGTTAATGAGCACTTATGTGTATTTATAGTCCTTGTCTGCACTTTCTCCTTTTCTTTCGTTGTCTTAGACCCACGGTGTTTATGTCAGTTCTTTGTTTCATGCCACAGAGTTTTTGCCACGTGTCTTGTTTTGTAGTCTGTTTGTGCGTTATTAAATACTTAAAATCTGCGTTTGCTTCTGCCTCAACTTTCCAACCTCCCGAACCCTGACACTGCGCCTCACCGCATCAGTGTCACATGACCATCTACACCTGATTCATGTTTGAGGTTAATGAGCACAATATTTAAGTCACTGTTTAAACAGTACTCAGGATCTTGCTTTAATTGAGTGGACACATTATGTTCTCCTGTCGTTTATCGTTTCATGTTTTTTTTCTAGTTCTGGTACATTACCACCTGTTCATAGTGTCTTTTTGTGTTTTGTTTTGATTTTTATTAAACCTAAAATCTACACTTCCATCTGTTTCCGCCTCCAAAACCTGACAGGGCTCCAAAAGACTACTTTGGATAATGAAAGGTTCTCGGATTCCTAAAGTTTTACTACTTGTAGTAAAAGGTTTCCACCAAAAGAATAAGATGAAGAACTTTTTTGGAGTGTAGTGATATAGTAGTCAAATACTATTTGTCAGTTAATCTTTGTTATGAGAGATGCTTTTAAACTGTAACATGCTGTCTACAGTATGCTTGTATGGCTATAAACTCATATATGACAATAGGCCACATATATGGTGCTTTCCTATGGAAGTATAATAGTGCCAAAAGTCCTTGAAACTTGAATTACTTAACCTGAAAAACTTGTCGCAATAATAATACTTGATTTTTTTCTGCCCAACAATTTGACACAAATAGAAAAAAAAAATACAGCAATATCAGTGCTTGAATTAATTTCCTCACAAATTCAGGCTGAAAAAATTCAGGTCTTCACATTCAGGAAACAAAAATTCAGGTCTTAAATTCAGGTCTTCAAATTCAGGTCTTCACATCTGGGTCTCACAGGAAGAGCAGAGCTCAACGAGAGCCGGCTCAACGCCCTGGTGGTTGTGGTGTGAATTGCACTTCCATACCGATAGTGAATCAGAAGATGAACCAAGGGGTAAGTTAAACTATTGTTTATTTATCAACAGCACAGCGGGATATTTTACTACACTGTTGAATTACTTTTCATTTATTCTTTCGGAAAAATGGTAGTCATTCATTGTAATGAAGTTATGTTAGCTTTTTGTGAGCTAGCTAGCTAACGTTAGATTTCAAACAAACTTCTTTCATGTTGTCATTTTGGGGTATTGTTTGTAGAATTTTGAGCTAAATAATGAATTTAATCCATTTGGGAAATAAGGCTGTAACATAATAAAATTTGGAAAAAGTGAAGCGCTGTGAATAATTTCTGGATGCACTGTATGTATATGTGTGTGTGTGTATATATATATATATATATATATATATATATATATATATATATATTATACACACAAGTTATAATTATTTAATAATAATAAAATATAATTTATTTAGTTATTCTGGTAACACTTTCTATAAAGCCCATTGCTGTCCTGCTGCAATCAGCAGTGCCATCAAAGAGACAGTCTCCCAGATGAAAACTGATGGACAGTAGCCAGTACCTTCTGAAACACAGTGTGTCAGCCACTTGCTTTTACAAATGTCATTATAGCTACAATATAATAACATTATAAAAATGCAGTCTGCATTTTTATGATTACACTTATGGAGATATTGGAGATCCAGATCCCCTCTGCCTCTGGATGAGCCCAAATCTTCTGCTGGGACTACGGCTGCTCCTAAGGCCATACTTCTCATTTTTCACATTATCTGTGTTACCTTTACATTCTGTGTTACCCAGATGAGGATGGGTTTCCCTTCTGAGTCGGGTTCCTCTCAAGGTTTCTTCCTCAAAAAACATCTTAGGGAGTTTTTCCTTGCCACCGTCGCCACTCAGTGGCTTGCTCAGTTGGGATAAATTCTATTTGTTTTCTACCTGTTTGTCTCTGTTTATCTGTTCCTGTTTGTCTCTCTTTAGATGTTTCTGACTGTTTATACCTGTTTTTTTATTTCTGTAAATCTGCTTTGAGACAATGACTATTGTAAAAAGCGCTATACAAATAAAATTGAATTGAATTGAATTGAATTGGACCCATAAGACTGACTAATTAATACTTATAAATTGGTGTATAAAGCATTATGAGCATGGCCACTGATAAACCAAATGTATCAATCCTCGTGGAAAACCTCGCTCCCACCTTGAGCCTCGTGGAGAACCTCGCTCCCCTCTCCTGTCCCACAGAGGAAGTTGTCCCATTGTTCTGCTGCGTAGACGTCGCCCCGCTTTCATGCTCTGCCGAGGACGTCGCCCCGCTTTCATGCTCTGCCGAGGACGTCGCCCCGCTTTAATGCTCTGCCGAGGATGTCCCTCTGCCTCCCTGTGCCGTTGTGGAAGCCGCTCGGCCTCCTGGTTTTGTATATTTTCTCAAAACGCTCTGGAACTCTACACCCACGTAAATGATCTATGCACAGTGGAAAATCTCTCTCTCTCTCTCTCTTATATGTATATATAATTTTTGCATTAGCATTTAGTCCTGTGACAGTTCAGTCCTTTTAATTTGACAGCATTTCTGTTTACTGATAGGACAGCTACATGGGGTGCCTAGTGACAGTTGGCATATAGAAATTGTTTTATTCATATTACTGCATGTCTTGTGCAGAGACTAGATTTTCCATTTGGATTGTCATGCCTTTTATAGCTTATTTATATTCACACAAGTTTAGGAAACATACTTTGGCTGCAGTTCACAACGTGTAGTGCCACCCAGGGACAGCCGCTTGCGAAGTAACCGCTCAGCAGCCTCGTTTCTGTTTGTTTACCAAGACTTATTGTTATATACATTTACCTGGTTGTTGATATCCGCTTGCCCTTAGACTACGCTTTTGCCTATGCCCCTTATAACCCGATTACTGATTTATCCTGACTCTGATCTCGTTCCATGTTTTGTCTGTTGTCCGTCCCACGTTATCTCAATCGCCAGTCCGCATATGTCTCTGCCAATGTATCGTAACAGATTACTTCACCGTACAATGGAGGCAGTGGACACCCAGGAGTAGGAACGTTATATCCTGGACCAAAACCACATGCTAGCGGTGTATTGGGATGAGATATCTGTGTTACATGCAGTAGACGATTGAGCGTTTTCCGCATCTACCACCACAACACCCTCAGCTCTCATGACACAACCACCGCTGACCGTCTCAGCGTATGTTCAGCCCACGCTGGCTGTGCACATTCTTGCCACACCGACACCTACATATGAGAGATACGCTGGGGAGCTGGAACGATGCAAGGGCTTCCTGCTACAATGCGTGCGATTCTTTGAAAGCCACCCGGATATGCCGGAGGTCCGTAAGTTGACCCATTTTAAGGAATTACTCTCTGGAACAGCCCTGGCTTGGGCCAGGGCAGAGTGGGAGCGAGGAGGAGGTGTCAGACCCTTGTTAGCAGACTTTCTCGCCCGTTTCCAGAGTGCCTTTGACCATTCTCCTGATGGCTGGGAGACTGGTGACGAGTTCATGCAGCTTAGACAGGGCTCATGTACCGCAAGGGAATACACACAAGAGTTTTGTATTATTGCTGCCCAAAGCAGATGGAACAAACCAGCCCTTAAGACCATCATGGCCTAGATCCGGAGTTATAAGAGCTGGCTTGTCAGGGTGAACAGCTATAATAATAATAATAAACTTTATTTTATAAAGTGCCTTTAAAGCAGCTTCTCAAAGCGCTGTACATAAAATCACAAATCACAGAATGAATAAAAGTTAATTCAAACGAATACAACAACCGTAATAAAAAATAAATATAAAACAATCAAAAAGACATCAGGAATCAAATGCGAGTCCAGTCCATGAGAACCCAGAAGGAGTGAAGTGGTAAAGTCAGGGTTAACAGAAATTTCTTTACGAACATTGACGAACATCAAACTGTAGAAAGGAATCACAGAGCTGCTGAGAAACAGGCAAAGTGGTAACAGCGTTTACTTGAAGCAATCTATTTATGGTTTGGAACAAGTCTCTGGGATTATTTTGATTATTTACAATAGCAATAGAGAAGTAAGAGGATCTTTTAGTCTCCAGTAGTGCACGATAATCCCCCAGCAGGTCCTTCCACGCTTGATGGAGACACTCAGTCCGGTAAGGGGCCATTTTCGCTTCATTTTCCGACATACAGCCTTTCTAGAGCGCAGATTGTCATTATACCAGGGAGCAGAGCGGGTGAATGTGACCTTACGTGACTTTGGAGGAGCAAAAGTGTCAAGATTAGCAGCAAGAGTGGAATTTAGCTGCAGAACTTTCTCCTCCAGTGATGAGGGATGAAGATCGCTTAGGGTGGAAACCACAGAATTGGAGAAGGCTGTCTGACTTCCACTTCCAGAAGGTTAACTAAACTAATTAAGGCTGGATTGTCTGTGCCACCAGAGCTGGTCCCAACAGTTGAACCCATTCCGCTTGGATGTGCGTGGACCCGTGAGGAGGAGAGGGAAGGAAGAAGTAAGGAATCCCGGTGCTTTTATTGTGATGAGGACAATCACATTGTCCGTCAATGCCCCCACAGGAGGCCTCGAGGGACCGAGAGAAGCACGGACAACCCACCTTGTCATGTCCAGGGAGTCATAACCAGTCACATGTATCACACATATTTGCTTTACCAGTCCTGATAGAAAATTCAGTTCATTCTTTTGTTCTTTCTGCGCTCGTCCAGTCCGGAGCGACGGAGAACTTCATAGATCAGAAGACTGCGCAGAAGCTCAGCCTCCCAATACGTCCCCTACTCTGTCCTCATGAACTTCAGTCCATAGACGGGTCAAAATATCCCATAGCACACTCCCAGTCAACCTTCAAGTTATTGGCCTCCACCATAAGACTCTGGTCCTATACCTCATGGTCATACTCGGACTGCCCTGGCTAGAACGGCACAACCCCCAAATCTCCTGGACGGACAAACAACTCACCCAATCGTCCTCGTATTGCTTGCAAAATTGTCTGAGAGGTCCCGCGGTCCCTTTGGCCACCACGACTGTGGAGAGACCCATATCTCATGTCCCGATCAAGATCCCCCCAGAACACCTTGACCTCCATGAGGTGTTCAGCAAGGAGAAAGCCAGTTGTCACCCACCTCACAGACCCTATGACTGTGCCATTGAGCTCCTCGGCCCACCTAAGGGCCAAGTGTACCCGCTCTCCCAAGCGGAACAGCGGGCCATGAAGGAGTACATCCAGGAAGCTCTCTGGCAGGGTACATTCGACCCTCCATGTCCCCTGCATCTGCCGGGTTCTTCTTTGTAGAGAAACAAGGACGGGGCCTCCGGCCATGCATTGATTTATAGGGGCCTCGACCAAGTGGCCATAAAGTACCGGTATCCACTGCTTCTCATCCCGGAGCAAAACTTAGCTCATATCCCCAGGTCACGAATCCTGGCAGCCTGTCCTCCCAAAAAACAGTTCGTGCCAAAACGGTATCGTCTCGAACTCATCACCTGGGCCCACGCGACTTTGACCACGGGTCACCCGGGGGCCCACCGCACGTACCAACTGCTGGCCAAGAAGTACTGGTGGCCCAACACGCTCAGAGAGGTTCAGCCCACCGTATCCTCATGTTCCTCTTGCGCTCAGTCCAAGGGATCACATGTGCTACCTGCCGGGAGGTTGGTCCCACCTGGCCCTAGATTTCATTACTGACTTGACGATGTCACAGGGAAACACCGAGATACTGGTGGTCATAGACCGGTTTTCGAAGTCCCTGTGCCTAATTCCTCTACCAGCCATCCCATCCGTCTTCACCATGGCGGAACTCCTTTTCCAACATGTCTTTTGTTATTTCGGCATCCCGAAAGAAGATGGGGGTCATCGTTATCCTCACTTCCAGGTACCACCCCCAGTCCAATGGACAGGCAGAACGGGCCAACCAAGAGGTCATACAGTTCCTTTGGACCTTCTGTTCCACCAATCCAGGGGACTGGAGCCACTTCCTACCGTGGGTGGAACACGCTCAAGAATCGCTAAGGCATTCCGCCATCCATCTTGCACATTTTCACAATTGTTCCCCTGGAACGCGTCTTACACGGACTCACCAGCAGTAGAGTGGTTCCACCAGAGTGAACAGGTCTGATGTCCCATACCTCCAAACGAAAGGTCAACCGGCGCCGGAGGGTTCACCCCAATTATCGACCCGGGGACAGGATATGGCTCTCCACAAAAGATTTAAAGTCACCCCTCCCGAGCACTGAGGCAGATTAATGAGGTCATGTATCGTCTGGACCTACCAAAACACAGTCGCATCACCCGCTCAGTTGTCCTCAGTGTGAAAAGATGGATCTGAACATCTTATAGCTGCTGTTGTAAATGGGTCATATATGCAGAAAAGCAAAGAATGTGCAGGACCTGGAGGATTTTTCAGAAGAACAGTGGGCAGTTTAACTGCTCTATAAAAACAGTTTAACTGCTTAACAACTCAGGAACAGCTATCACAAAACAAACAAACAAACAAAAAAAAACAATCGTGGATCATCCAGGTAATGACACACAGTATTAAGAATCAAGGTTATGTAAACTTTTGAATGGGGTAATTTTGATAAATTCAGGTATTATATTGTCTTGTGGACTATATGTAAACATCTGTTATTCAGGACAGTACTAAATAAAAAAACAACATGGGATTTTTATGATCCCTCTTATTTTATTAAAAGTATTAAGATTCTACAAGGGACATGCAAACTTTTGGACAAAACTGTAACTACTTATTATAAAATATATAAAATATACACAAAAACAGAAGAAATCAAATACTTTTTCACAGCACTGTAGATGTAAATATCAGGAAATGAAAGCTGAAATTCTGACCTATCGTCTCATCAAATCTATGTTAAAGCCACACCTATGGAACAGGGTGTATAAAAGAAGTCTTAAGCACTCTATTCTTTTTCAAACTAATTTGGTAATAGAAGTTTATATTGTGACTTCTGAATTATTGAGTCATTAGAAAAACAACTGAGATAACCAAACATGGAGTTTTTTCATTTTTTTATATTATTGTCAGCAAGTTGTTGTTGTTTTTTGTTTTGTTTTTTTCATTCAGAGGACATTGGACAATAATAAATTTACACATACAGCTTGATCGGCTTATCTTTTAATCTGTATGCACATATTTTCTCAGGGTAGCACAACAATTTAACAATAACTTTGGCAATGTTTTAACTCAACATCTCAAAATAGGGGATTGAATGCATGATAAAAATTGCCTACTGTACAGTCTACAGTATCTCTTCATTATTGCTTCATTAATTTGTGTGCAAAAATAACTAGCAGAGCATGATATACAGTAAAAACAAATTAAAAATATTTGTTATTTTATAAGCTTTATTTTATAAGGTTTACAATGAGGGCAAAATACATTTTTAATATTTTTAAATTAAATCAAATTTGCAGTAATAATAATGTGAATTACAATAATGTGATTATTATCCCTATTACATATTTATTTCACTGCTTGCCATATATTTCATATTTTATATTAGTCTTATTTTAATTTTAAACTGTCTTTTATGTTACATTATATTACATTTGACAGCTAAGGAAAAAGCACTATTTCATTATTCATTCTGCATTTTCTATTGGTTTGGGTGATACAGTACATGTTCATTTGTTAAATCAGGGAAGCAAATTATCAGAACTGGCCTGCAAAACTATCCAACCAGTGTAGAGAAAACTCCCACAAAAGAAACAAGTTGCAGTCAAAGCCTCACTAAATGGCATGACAGCAAACACCCTCATTAATTAGTCAACAGCTTAGTGACTCCACACACATGCACTACACACACACACACACACACACACACACACACACACACACACACACACACACACACACAGTCCGCTAGTGAGTGAATTGTCTGGGTTCAGGTCAAAGTGAATGACCTTGTCAGGGTTGTTCTCCATGGAGACACAAGACACCCAATCTGTCAAGCCCTTCTTTTCAGCATGGTGGGAAAGCGTGTTTGGCCCATGACCCCCATCAACCCCTGCTCTTTAGGACTACAATTCCCAACCATTCCGCATGGCAGTCAGGTCCACATTAGCCAACACCAGCCAGGGTGAAGCAAGAATAGCGGCACACAAATGAGGCTCAAATGAATGGAGGGTGGCTGGTGAAATGAGAGGCCTGGGGATGAATGGGTCTTTCTCTCATAGCTTTGTTTTCTCCCAATGCTTGTAGGGGAACAGAGAAAAAGAAGGTATAAAGGAAACCATACGTCTGATGCGAGTGGCAGAAAAGTCTCTCTCTTAATCTCTGCTTTCTACCCCTAAAGTAACAGATTTATTGGTAGCTCAGTGGTTAGGACAATGGACTACTGAACAGAAGGTTATGAATTCAAACCCCAGTACTGCCAAGCTCCCATTGTTGGGGCCTTGAGCAAAGCCCTTCACCCTTGGCTACTCAGATGTACAGTCAGACCCATAACTATTTGGTTAGCAACAAAATTTTGAATCTGTACACTACCACAATGGATTTGAAATGATTGTGAATATGATTGAAGTGATGAATATGATTGAAGTGTACACTTCAAGCTTTACTTTAAGGGGTTTAACAAAAATGTTGCCTTCACCATTTAGGAATTGCCGCCATTTTCCCTCCATCAAAAATTATTGGACAATTGACTGATAAGCAGTTTCATGGCCAGGTATGGCCTGTTTCCTTGGTATTTTAAAAGCAATTTCTGCTGCTCATCAATCTGGGACAGCTCCCAACAATTTGAAATTCATCATTCTACAGTGAGAAGGATTGATTACAAATGGAGAGGCTTTAAGACAGATGCCAATATTCCAAGGAATGAGTGTCCCGGTAATTTCAGTCCAAACTCAGATTTTTTATTGCTCAAAGATATAAAGGCAAACCCAACAGCTACATCATGTGACCTACTATAGGCCTCTGTAAGCAGATAAAATTGTTATGCTCATGACAGTACAATCAGAAAAAGACTGAACAAGTATGGCTTTCATGGAAGGGTGGCTAGAAAAATGCCCCTTGTCTCCAAAAAGAATGTAGCAGCACAATTTAGGTTTGCAAAATTGCATTTGAACAAACCACAAAAGTTCTGGAACAATATCCTTTGGACTGTTGAGACCAAGATAGAGATGTTCAGCCATCATGTTTGGCAAAAGACAAACACAGCATGTCACCACAAACACTTCATACCAACAATCAATTGTGCAGTCATTGAAACAATGAGGAACTCCAATTTATACTAGAATATTCTTGGGACAAAAGTGAGACCATCTGTCCAGTAACTTAAGCCGGGCTGAAACTGGATTATGCAACAGAACAATAATCCTAAGAACACCAGCAAATTGACATCTGAATGGATAAAGAAGACAAAAATCAAATTTTTGGAATGGCCAAGTCAAAGTCCAGACCTCAACCTTAGGGTAACGACCAAGTCTAGGATTAAGCCACACAGTGTAATTAAAGGCATAGGGTAATGTAAGGTGGAATAAGTGGTGTTTGAAGTAACAAGGAGGACACACAGAAGTAGGCCAAAAGGGTGGCATGTTGTAGTATTTACAGGCTATGTACATGTGCTGTACACCACAGATAATCTGGGGAAAACCTCAGGGTGGACCAAGACCAAAACAACATACAACAACCACTGTTGAGGGAAACTAACTTACCTAAAAACAAAAACATAAACATAAACATAAACAAAAGACAATTAGCTTCCCTATACTCCCTTACCAAAAACAGAGATAAAAACCAACAACGAACAGAAATGGCAGTCGCACCCTTACTACTGGTGAAATATATACAATGTTTGACATTTACAGAAAAAATACAGCAATGTGACTATATACATGCAGCAAACAGAAATCGAAGGGCAGATCGAGCTAAATGTTAGGACAGGCATAGTTCATAAACCAGGAACATCATGAGACAAACACAGAGCAGGCTAACAGCACAATCACACAGGCATAAGTGAGCATCGGCAAAACAAAGCTGCTAACTCTGGCTTCCTCTACAGTTAAGTACTGTCGCCTATTGATGATGTCATCTTTGGGGCAGAGCAGCACACAAAACTGAGGGAGCAGCATCGAAGGCAAGGCAGGAAGGCCCGGACTAGTGTCTGGAACAGCTTGACCTGCACAGATTTACACACACGTTATAACACCCCCCACACATTTCACTGGGTAAGTTTTTATTTTGTAACTCTCTCACCTTTCAGATACAATGTCAATTCTGACACACGACCAGCTGTCCACAAAACTGTGCTATGTACACAGCTTTTACATGTACATAGGTACTCGTGTGATATATCTTTTGGAAAGCTAAGATCCTTGTGATTCAATTAATATAAACCATTTCAAGATACAATCACAACAGCAGCTACAATCAATGTTTCTATTAAACCATCAACATACAAACAAACAAAATTTAGCTAGCATGTAAGCAGAAGTCTAAAACTTAGCCCTGGGTCACAACACAAAAGTCTGAATTTGAACAGCCAATAGTAGATACTTCATACTTACAGGTTCTGATTCAGAAGTGCAAGATTGTAGGAGTAAAGTGGGAACCACATCACTTTTCAGGAGTATCCTTTGTGTGTAGCCTGCCTTGTCCTTGCCCAGGTTCAGGAAGCTGTCCTCGCATGAAATATGCTGTGCACAAGCACACATTTAGGTTGTACTGCTCTGGAACAGCATTATAAATAAACAGTAACCACTGATTCCTAATTTTGTTAATTTTCAGGTTTTGGACCTGATGCTGATAACAGCTTGGACATTTTTTTCCCTCTTTGACCCAGAGAACACGTTGGCCGTTTTGTCCTGCGCAGGTGGTAGAGCGGGTTTTCCACTAATCGTAGGGTTGGCGGTTCGATTCCCGGCCCGGGTGACTCCACATGCTGAAGTGTCTTGGGGTTCAGCAAGACACCTGGCCCGGGTGACTCCACATGCTGAAGTAATTTGGGGTTCAGCAAGACACTGACACAGTGTAAAGCGCTTTGGATAAAAGCGCTATATAAGTGCACATTTACCATTTACCATTTGTCCAAACACTATATGAAATGTTGACTCGTTGGACCACAGGACATGATTCCACTGTGCTACTGTCCATCTCAGATGAGATTGAGCCCAGAGAAGTCGACACTTCTAGACTGTGTTGATGTATGGCTTCTGCTTTGCATAATAAAGCCCTAAATTGCATTTGTGGATGCAGCAGTGAATGTTGTTGACTGACAAAAGTACCAAAGTATTCCCGACCCATGTAGGATATCCATTACAGATTCATGACAGTTTTTAAGACAGTGATATCTGAGGGATCAGAGATCACACGAATTTAGCAGTGGTTTACGCACCAAGATTTGACTGGATTCCTTGAATCTTTTAATTATATTGTGCACTGTAGAAGGTGAAATGCCCCGAATCCTAGTGAATTGTCTTTGGTGAATGGTATTCTCAAAGTGTTGAATTATTCGCTGACATATCTGTTGGCAGATTGGCGAGCCTAGACCCATCCTTGCTGTTGAAGGACTAGGCTTTTAATGGAGGCTCCTTATATACAATTATTAGACAATTGCCTCATCTGTTTCACATCACGTTCTTGTTTCAACTGGTCACATCACTATTAGTCCTAAATTGCCCCTCTCCCAACTTTTTTGGTGTTGCATGCATCAATTTCAAAATAAATAAATGCTTACCTTCAAAAAAAACTATGCAGGTGAATAGGTAATGTTTATGTTTTTTGTTTAAATACAAAGTACATTTACAAAAGTAAATCTTTGTTTTTATTTGCATTTCCCATACTGTCCCAACCTTTTTGGAATAGAGGTTGTATAACAGCTCACAAAATTAGCAGTATTACTTCACTGTGATACTGCTGTGATACTTTTAACAGACATTTTAACAGGAAATTCACAAGGTGTGAATTGCTAAGTGTATGAGGGTGGTGGAGGATGATATAACTTATCAATAGACCTATGGCCTCTCTGTTGTGCTGGATGTGACATAGTGCTGGCCATATTATATAAGTGTACTTGTATAAACACCTCAATATAATGGTGGATAAAAGGAGAAGAATCTGTTGTTAGACTCTTTGAAAGAGAAAGAACTAGTTGAGAGCAAAATGGCTCATATTTCATTTGTGTTGTCCTCTTTTTGAAAGTCGGCCAAGTGTTAAAGTGAAATAAATACTGTTCTGTGTGCTATGAGCAAAAATGTGCTTGATGCAAACATTTGTTGTGGGTGTTCAGGCTACAAGTGCACTTTGACACACTGATCTGTTTAAAGAGGGTACCCTCATGGGTGGAATAAGAATAGAATTAATGGATTCATCATAGTTTGTGCTCATTTCCTCTCTTTCTTTTACTTTCCATTATGTCTCATAGATCTAATGAGTCCATTTATCCTTTAGTCAGTTAAAGAACCATTTTACAGTAGATCTAAGGTAGCAGGCAGCATGGTGGTGAAGCGGGTACAGTTGCCACCATACAGCTCTGTTTCTCTGAATATTCTTTCTGTGTCCATGTGGGTTTCCTTTGTTGTCTCTGGTTTCCTCCTACCTCCAAAAACATACAAGTAGATGGATAGGCTACTCTAAATTGCCCTTACAATTGAGAGTTTGCATGGTATTTTACCATGTCATGTAGGAGCAGTGGAAATATGGGTAATGACAAAGTTGCCAGATTAGGCAATTTAAAAAACAAGATCTTGTTTTATAATGAATCATGAGGATGACATCTAATACATTTACACCAAAACGTGTCAGTGCAGAGAGTCTATAATGTATATAATATAGCATGTTTCAAATATTTGGAGGGGGAAAGGGGGATTATGGAGTGGATAATGTCTGTACATCATAGAAAAATGAACTGCTTCTCCAATTCCTGAATTTTTTATAGCTTGTTTCAGGTCTTTTGTGTGGTTTTTCAGACATAATTGTGCTGGAAAGTTTTGCTGAAACTTGCAAACTCTGGAAAAGTATATTACCACAGACAGAAATCAATAAAGGTAAATCAAAACAAACAGCTCAAAATTAGTTGCTAGGCTGTATGCTGGATCATTTATGTAGTTGACTCTCAAATTCTATAAAACATATCTAATAGCCTCTCGAACCTAATTTTGATTGAGGTTATGTTATTAATACTGTTGTCCTGCTCCACCAAAATCTATGCCCATGAGCCACTGCTACAATTAATCCACACTAGACCCACTGGTTTTAGAAAGGGCACAGTAACTTAGGGACCAAATATACTGTCTAAGTATAATGTATAATAAAGGCATCAGTGATTCAGCAATGTTGATGACTCATATAACATGATTTTAACAGCACTCCAAAGGGGTACCATTTACTTTTTTATAACTTAAAGCACAGCCTAATTATTTATAAGATGCCAAGAAATTACATTAACATATCTGCATGTATGTTTGGCAGCTGGCAAGTTGGGTAGTGGTAGCTCAGTGTTTAAGGCATTGGACTACTGATCAGAAGGTTGTGAGTTCAAATCAGAGCATTGCTAAGCTTGAGGAAGGCCTTTAAACCTCAACTGCTCAATTGCCTAAATGAGATCATTGTAAGTCGCTCTGGATAAAGGTGTCTGCCAAATTCTGTAATTGGGTTATACTCATAAGATACTACCATGTATTACCAATTTTCCTGGGGTGGGTGGGTACTGTCGATAATGATAAATATGACTCAATGTTTTGTATTTCTATCCATGCCTTTGTTGTTTCAGAAAGAAGACTCTAATGTTTTTTTTTGAGTTAAAATGATTGAATTGTGGCAGTGTTCTCATTTCATGTTCTCCAACATGAAACTTTTCAGTTGCTTGTCTCAATCTTCTAAGTGAACATGAAAATTATTTTTAAAATCATATTTACCTTATAGAGGTTGTGTGTATGTTTTAAAAGTATATTCTATTCCAAACCTCCTACCCATGAGAAGGTATACCTAATTGGATACCTCTTGTGCAAGTCTTCATGCATAGTGAGACCTTCCAGAAAAGTCACAAAGTGGAATATACGTATGACACAGTATTTGCAATGATACCACTATCATACAACCATCATTGCCTTTTCTTTTTGAAAATAAATACATAGGATTGACTCTGCTAGATGACTCTGGCAATTAGCCTCAGTCTACCAGAAGGCAAAAATGATAGGAATGTGAGATCGGAACCCTTCAACTAGCTAGAATTGTCCTGGAATACCTTAAGACTCCTCCTCAAGACTCCATACTGGTTGCTGAAATGATATTGGTGCATCTAAGAACTGCCTTTCTGCTAGTTCAGTTCAACAAAGAACTGTATGCTTTGGGGTTATTTGTGTGTATGTGTGTTTACAAGAATCTTCTATGTGACTCTCCAGAATAATACTCATCCTTGTCTTTTTCTATCATGTCTTAGACAGTAGCAAGAACAGTTTAAACGTAACTGACTGAAGACAGAAACAGAGATCTTTGTATGTCTTGCTATCTGAATGTTTTGAATAATCCTCCACTTTCTCTTCTTCCATTCACACAAAAAGCCCTTTATAATGTAGGATACAAGGGTGCTTTAAGATATTCAACTGTCTGGTGACATTAAGTCTGGGTAAAGACGACAGTTACATGCTGATATTTGATGCCTGAAGTGTGCGCCAGTATGTGCAGAAGATTACTATGAGTGTATCTCTTGACAAGTCAGATTCCAACACTTCAACATGTCAGTCTCAACCACTTCAGAATTCCAGGAAGAGAGTTGATGTTATATTGCACAAGTACTCGCACGTGCACACACACACACACACACACACCATATTGAGTATGCTTATTAGCAAGACAATAAGGACCCAGTTGAGTGTGCGTGTGTGTGTGTATATGTGTATATGTGTGTGTGTGTGTGTGTATGTGTATATATATATATATATATATATATATATATATATATATATATATATATATATATATATATATATATATATATATATATATATATATATATATATATATATATATATATACACACACACACACACACACACTGATATTTGTATACTGCTGATAAAATCTAGTGACAGTAGTTTTCTAATATTTTTGCTGTAAGTCATATCAAACAGAAGGTTATGTCTACCATTCATGTGTTGTCACGAAAAATTATCAGCCAACTTCTGGCTACAAATGTAAGTAGCTTGTTATTGTTGTTGTAGCTTCCAAAAGATTACTTACGTGAGCAATTTTTTACTTTATTTCATGTTCTATATATGGTTTTGGTTGAGTCTAATGACTTAAGTGTTTAATGATTTTTATTTTTTTTTAATCCAGTAGCTTGCCTATGATTCTGCTTGACATGTTATTACAGAAATATTGTGATAAAGCTAGCAAATTTATATCACATATAACTTAATATATATATCACAAAACTTAATTTTTTTGGAATGTTTTTAATGTTTGGTGTCATTTTACAACACGAGTATGTAGCCGGAAATTCAGTTCTGTCTGCCAATGTGTAACCAGGGTTTTTTTGTTTTTTTTTACCAGTTCCTGAACTCCTGTACATGATATGTTGATTCACTACCTACTGAACTAGGGAGCCTTAGTCATTCCATTCATTGTAATGTATATGCTCAGTGTCCCATACCTGTGATAGTCTGTGCTAGTGTCCCATAGTCTGTGCTAGTGTTCATGGTCACAGTGTTCTTGATTTTTGCCCAGGTAATTCTGTTTGCACAATGCCTGTATTTTGCCTGTATTCTGACTAAGATTCTGCTTCATGTTTTGTATTTGTTTGCCTGTTCCAAAATAAAGACTCTTAACCTGCATTTGTCATTGTCTCCACTGCCTGACACATGCAAACACCAAAATAATATCGGTAATGTATTTTACTGATAAAACAATAAGTTCAGATTTCAAGAATAACATTTACACAAAAATATCAACATAACATGATTGTGCCCTGCGGGGTGTACCCTGCGGGGTGTACCCTGCTGTGCACCCGATGCTCCCTGGGATAGGCTCCAGGTTCCCCATGACCTTGAAAAGTAATAAGCGGTAGAAGATGGATGGATGTCAACATAACACTAGAATACAAGTCATAGATTATCAAAAATGTCATAAATGGTCAAAAAAGGAGGATATACAGTGCCTTGCGAAAGTATTCGGCCCCCTTGAACTTTTCAACCTTTTGTCACATTTCAGGCTTCAAACATAAAGATATAAAATTAAATTTTTTTGTGAAGAATTACCTACAAGTGGGACACAATTGTGAAGTGGAATGAAATCTATTGGATATTTTAAACTTTTTTAGCAAATAAAAAACTGAAAAGTGGTGCGTGCAAAATTTTTCGGCTCCTTTACTTTCAGTGCAGCAAACTCACTCCAGAAGTTCAGCGAGGATCTCTGAATGATCCAATGTTGTCCTAAATGACTGATGGTGATAAATAGAATCCACCTGTGTGTAATCAAGTCTCTGTATAAATGCACCTGCTCTGTGATAGTCTCAGGGTTCTGTTGAAAGCGCAGAGAGCATCATGAAGACCAAGGAACACACCAGGCAGGTCCGTAATACTGTTGTGGAGAAGTTTAAAGCCGGATTTGGATACAAAAAGATTTCCCAAGCTTTAAACATCCCAAGGAGCACTGTGCAAGTGATCATTTTGAAATGGAAGGAGTATCAGACCACTGCAAATCTACCAAGACCTGGCCGTCCCTCTAAACTTTCAGCTCAGACAAGGAGAAGACTGATCAGAGATGCAGCCAAGAGGCCCATGATCACTCTGGATGAACTGCAGAGAACTACAGCTGAGGTGGGAGAGTCTGTCCATAGGACAGCAATCAGTCTTACACTGCACAAATCTGGCCTTTATGGAAGAGTGGCAAGAAGAAAGCCATTTCTCAAAGATATCCATAAAAAGTCTCGTCTAAAGATTGCCACAAGCTACCTGGGAGACACACCAAATGTCACACCAAACGTCACACCAAACGTTGAGAAATGGCTTTTTAGGTTGAACAAACACCAGATGCGAAGTTGTATGATTACACACAGGTACCGAGGCTCGACATACATATCTTAGCTACCGGCTAAATGTTGCGATCACTTTACGCGATCTCCGGTGCCAATTTGCAACAATGCACGCGCCACCAGCGCCGCTCTAAGACTGACCGGAAGTAGGAACCGAAAATGCCATAGGGCGCGAGGGACTCGAAATTACCAAGACACCTATCTGCTTACCAAAATAAGGTTCCTTAAATAATCGGGCAGCTCTCATCCTATTGGTCTGCCGAACCCATATCCCAAGCTGAACCAATAGGATAGCCAAAGCACTTACCCTGCTACACACACACACACATATATGTGTGTGTGTGTGTGTGTGTGTGTGTGTGTATATGATAATTTCTTTCTCAAATGATTACTACAAATAGTACAAAATTTTATAATAATCAACAAGAATTATCAGAGTAAAATAAAATAGGAAAATAAAATCAAAATGATTTAATAACAACTTGTATATCTATACCTCCACACTAATTAGAAAACATAAAGGATCAATTCAGACCTGGTAAAGATAGCTTGTGGCATCTTTCAGGAGTGTAACCACTATCTGGCATTTGGAAGAGTGAACAGAGTAAGCAAAACTATTTCTCAGTGTCCGAACTTTTGTGGAAGGTAATTTTTTTCGGACACCTTTAAAACTGCTGAAAATTTGTACTTTATGTCAGGATTTCTGCATGTTGAAGAAGTTTGAAAATACATCTGGCAAAATGTCCACAAGGAAATAGGGGATGTTAAATGGCACAAGAGAAAATTATGGACAGGAAAAGTGAGAGTTGTATAGATAGATAGATAGATAGATAGAGAGAGAGAGAGAGAGAGAGAGAGAGAGAGAGAGAGAGAGAGAGGAGAGAGAGAGAGAGATTTTCAACTCTCCATAATGTTTGGTAATTGACACATTCCTGGGCTGAGCTACAAAATAGAAGATAGACATCATGACACATCGAGTCAATTCAAAACACCTCCCACGTGAGAACAGTATAAGTTGGCTGTAGAAATGGTGGCATGTCATCAACAACTGGCAGATAAATTAAATGAGCATAATTGGATTTTTAATGTGCTCTGTGTTTATGGCTATGGATGGCTGCACAGGCTGGGTACACTTGGGGATCTTCAAGAGCACTTTGTAATCAAAGGCAGGCAATGGTCAAACAAAGTTCCATACAACCATACAAAAAGGGCAATTCCAGAGAGTCATTATCAAGGTGCAGTTCCAACAGAAGAATGGCAACCACAGGAACAAACTCTCAGAACTTACAAACAAGATATGTTGACAAGACTTCATGTTCTCAGAATGTTTGCATATATTTTATATAGTCAGTGAACAGGTAGTTGTTTAGTGTTGAAGAGGTGCATTCAGTGGAGGGAGTCCCCTGCAGGTGTAGAGGTGTAATATTCCTGGTAGATGTGATAGAACCACCCAGTGGGCAGCTCCCAAAGCAGAACCATCCCTGAAACTGTACCTGCACCTGGGTCTGGAAGCTGGTCAATGTGGGTGAGTTTGATGTATGTTTTGAGATAGAACATTTGATTTCCCCATTCCCATGAGTTGAGTTGTGTCCTGACAAGGTATGCTGGACCTGCCTCGATATCCAGTGCTTCCTGCAGTTCAGGCCTGGTCACCTTGCTTTGAGCAGAAAAAAATGGTTTGAGTAACAAGGCACGAAATGTATGAGCAATTCCGTAGTGGGTCATACTAAATGATACAATACAGGTTTAACTAGCCTTAGAACTTCAAAAGGATCAATTAAATGATTTGATCTCAAATGATGTGAGATGGATGCTTGAATTTGAGGTCTCAAGTGGAGAACAACATCATCTATCCAGGGAATAGCTGTTGATAAGCACAGAGGTGTTTGTTTGCCTGGATCTTCTGTTGGCAAATGGCCCTTTACAGATGAACACAAGCAGATTCCCAAGCTTGCTCACTGGTTTTCATCCATTTGTTTGTTTCTGGCATTCTATTCCATATGTGTGAGATAAACTGTATCCCCATGTCCAATATCCCATGTCTTCCTGGATGATATGCATCCTCTGACATGCAAGAATACATCTTGTGCAAGAGAATTTATTGCTCACTAACTTTATTATGCATTGACTCCCTGGATATCCAGAGCTGGGAGAAGTGTGGACCCACTGTGTGAGTTGGTTTCTCATGATTGCTATCTTAGGAATGGGTGCTCTGCTCCTTCTATCCATTGTCTCTCCATTCTTCCAGTGTGGTTTTGATAGCTAGCATACCCGTTTTTCCATCATAGTGTATCTTGGATGTAGTTAGTTTCCTGGGAATAAAAGGAACAGGGATGTCGTATGGGAGGATTTTGAGAAAGGTGATGTTGATAACTGATTGCTCCTATGCCAGTTTTAGATGCATCAACCTTTCACGATATAGCCAGCAGAGGGCAGTATGGCACTGTTACTTGGCTTCGGACAAACCACGTGACTTTGTTTTGGTTCACTCACTTTTGGGTTTAGCGTCAGCTGTATGGGTCACAGGTGTTTGTCACTTAGTTTAATGTCACTGGTTATTTAAACGTCGGAGTTACTGAGCACGGTGCTCTGTATTATTAGTTGTAGCGGTCTCATGGTTTGTCTATGCCACGCTTTGAGCTTTGTATTTATGTTTAATAAAGAGTTTAATCTGCGTCTGCATCCGCCTCCATCTACGACCGTGACAGAATACCGAGCCGGGAATCCGGAAGCAGCAGATTGAGAAGATGAGTGCCACCAAAGCTTGAGGCATTTCGCCGGTGGTTTAAGGTGAGTGCCGCCAAAGCAGTCAGGTCTGAGGAATTCCGCTGTGCGTTCCAGGAGAAGAGAAAACAGCTCGACGAGGGCATCGAGGCACGCCGTCTTCTGGAACAACTGCAGGGGAATTGCACAGAGCCTGCTATCCAAGTCCAAGCCATGTTCCAAGTCCAAGCCACGTCTCAAGTCCAAGTCTAAACCACGTCTCAAGTCCAAGTCCAAGCCACGTCTCAAGTCCAAGCCACGACTCAAATCCCAGCCAAGACTCAAGTCCAAGTCCAAGCTAAGTCTCAAGTTTATGTCCAAGCCAAGACTCAAGTCCAAGGCCAGGCCAAGTCTCAACTCCCAGCCAAGACTCAAGTCCAAGTCCAAGCCGAGTCCCAAGCTTACGTCCAAGCCAAGCCTCAAGTTCCTGACATTCAAGTCCAGACCAAGGTTCAGGTCCAAGTCAGGTCGCAGTCTCTGATGCCCAAGTTCATATCAGGCCCGTGTATAGCCCCTATAAGCAATACAAGGCTTTTCCATGGAGACAAACCCAGAGGCTACTTGTGACGTTGACAGATGGATATATCATAGGTTTAGAGCTTCTTTGGCATATTCCCCATTACTTTGTTTTCTGGAACAGAACGGGGGTATAGTCTGCTGTGTGGAAGTGACGAGCACAGTCCCTTGAACAATATGGAGGTCTTAACTGAAAACCTTTGTAAGATAAAGGTAGGCAGCAGGAATTTGAATTTTCTTCCACTCAGAACTTTTTTTTTTAGAATATTCTATTTTTTTTAAGACCAATTCTATTTCTGACACTTTTTGTTAAATCCTAAAAACAGTAAACAATCACTCAATTTTAGTAATGAAAGTGATAATGATGTTAAATTGTACATAATTGTCACGGTATTTCCAGCAGAGGGCACTGTGGCTCGACCCTTGACGAGTCACATGACTTTGTTTGGTTTACTCACTTCTGGGTTGAGCACTAGCTCAACCACCATAATCTATCACAGGTGTTTATATTTCAAGTTAATGACACTTGGTATTTAGGAGCCTGGGTTTACTGAGCACGTTGCTCGTTATTGCGTTAGTTGTTGCGGTTACTAGTTGTAGTAGTTGATTATGTTAGTTTGTTAGAGGATGATGTTTTCATGCTACGAAGGATATGTTGTTCCTATGCCACATTTACCTGTTGTCCGGTAAAGACCACGTTTACTATTAGTTGTATGTTTAAATTCAATAAAGAGTGTTGATCTGCACCTGCATCCGCCTCCCACTACCATCCGTCACAGAATCACGAGCCAAAACACGGAAGCAGCAGGTCGCCATGAGCCTCTGGGACTACTTAGTTAAGGTGGAGAAGGAGAGGAAGGAGAGATACGCCGCACCATACAGACAGCAGCGTGAGCCGAGCCTCTGGGGCTTCCTTAGCAAGGAGAACAAGGAGAGCTATACAGCCCCATGCACGGCAGAGGTGAAGGCTGCCCCTGAAATTTTTTTCGGGGGGGGGGCAAGGAGAACAACAAAGCTCCAGCCTGAGGCCTATGGGGAGGCCTCAGCCGTGGAGCTCCAGCCACAAGTTACTGAAGTCTCAGTCCAGTCTCATGCTCTTGAAGTCTCAGTCCAGTCTCAAGCTGCTGAAGTCCAAATCCAGTCTCATGCTCCTGAAATCCAAGTCCAGTCTCAAGTCCCTGGATGCTACGCCAATTACGTTGCTCTGCTCGCCTGCTCCGCCGAGGGCACCGCTCTGCTCGCCTGGTCTGCCGAGGACGTCGTTCCGCAGTCCCTTCCAGTCGAGGTACCTACCCTGTATTCCAGTCCTGCTGGGAACGCCGCCCAGCCGCCCCTTCCCGGGGGGGCTGCGCCCTCCTTTCCAGTGCCGCTGGGGGTGGCGCCTTTCATTCCAGAGCCGCCGGGGGCAGCACCCAGCATTCCAGAGCCGCTGGGGCGGCACCCCAACTTTCAATTCAGGTGGGGGTGGGGCCCTGCCCATCTGCTGGCCAACGGAGACTTCCTCATTGCCAGGGACAGCGAGAGACATTTCGGACAGGGGCCCAGGACCCCCATTGGAGGGTGGAGCACCTTTTGGAGGGGGGTTCTATCACAGTATGTCCAGCAGAGGGCACTGTGGCTCGACCCTGGACGAGTCACGTGACTTTGTTTGGTTCACTCACTTCCAGCGCCAGCACAACCACCGCAGTCTATCACAGGTGTTTGTATTTTAAGTTAATGACACTTGGTATTTAGTAGCCTGGGTTTACTGAGCACGTTGCTCGTTATTGTTATTTGTTGCGGTTACTAGTTGTAGTTAGTTGTAGTTTGTTAGAGGATGATGTTTCCATGCTACGAAGGATATATTGTTTCTATGCCATGTTTTCCTGTTGTCCGGTAAAGACCACGTTTGCAATTAGTTGTATGTTTAAGTTCAATAAAGAGTGTTGATCTGCACCTGCATCCGCCTCCAACTACCATCCGTTACAATAATGCAATTTAAAGGACCACCAAGGATGTTACAACTCCACTGCTAACAGATCTAATCTGATAAGGAGTTCCTCATCTGTGTCTGTAGATGGGAGAAATAATTTTTCTATAGGCTCTCCTTATGCAATGCTCTGTCCTCTATGCAAGCTCTCCATCTATTTATCCCAGGCATGTGGATAAAATTAGACTGGTGCTATCAGACAAAATAATATTTTACACTACATACATAAGCCATAGAACCATAAACAATATGCAATTTTCTTGGTAAAAGCAAATTTATTTTATGCACATTTTTATAATATCACACCTGACTTTTGTTTAATATGATAAATATAATAAATGTTTGTAGATACTGATTGATCTCCAACCAACTGGCTTTAACTCGGACTTTACCCCTCCCCATTAGCAGAGGTCATGCTTACCTGAATTCAGAAACTGCTGCTCCCCTGGGATTTTCAAACACAGCAGACTCTAGAATTTACACAGAATGGTGCAAAGAAAAAAACATCATGTGTGCAGAGGGTCTGCAGGCTGAAACACCTTGTTAATGAGAGAGATCAGAGGGGAATGACCAGACTGGTCTGAGCCACTGCCCACTGTGAAAATGGCAGTCGGAGCAATGTTGACTGCAGAACCAGAGGGGTGAGCGATATCCTCAACAAAACCAGACAGGGGAGTGACATCCTTCACAGAGGCAAAGGGGGGAATGACATTCCATGCGAGGCCAGAGGGGGGAGTGATGTTCTCCCCGCAAAGCAAGCGGGGGGAGAAATGTCCTCTTTATAGCAAGAAGACTGATGAAGAGTGTTGTACACCAGGAAGAAGGGGGAGGAGCAACGTTGTTAGTAAAGCAGGGAGGCAGAGTGACATCCTCAGTGAAACAAAAAGGTGGAATGATGTCCACAGCTGAGCAGGAAGGCAGAGAAAAGTCCTCAGTTGAGCAAGGCGTCAGAGTGACATCCTCAGTGGAGTAGGAAGGTGGAGAGATGGCTGAAGTGGAGCAGGGCAGAGTGATGTTTGAGGTGAAGTAGGGAGACTGAGTGATGCCCATGGTGAGCCTGTGATCTGTAGTGTTGTCTTCTGTGGGACAGTAAGGAAGAGTTTCATCCTCAGCAGAGCAAGGAGGAAGAGAGACATATGAAGTGGGGCAGGGAGGGTAGGAGATGGTTTTAGTTGGGACAGTAGCCCCTCCTCAAAAATGCTTGTGTGGGCATATGGTATCTTGCCACTCTGGAGTGGCTCTGACCCAACTTTCCTTTCCCTGTTGCTCTCACAGCAGGCAGTTCTAAGAGGGCTTCATGGACAACAAAAAAAACCTGCATCCATGTTTAGGTCATGTTTCTGCCACAAAATCCAGGATATAGGGATGCAAATACAGATTTTTTTATTAAAGTAAAATAAGATTTTTTTTTATAGAAAGTAAATAACCAAAATAGTGAAAACAAGAAACATAAACTCAAAAAGATGATACAAGGCAAAAACATGTAGACTATGAGCAAGACTATGACAGACATGGCTACATATGAACACAACAACAACAAAACCTCGACAATAACATATAGAAAAACAGGAAATTATACAGTGAAGCTAATTACAGTGAAATGAGAAACATGTAAAGCTGATTGAGACATGTGATGTGTCACAATATATGATAGCATTGTACCTTTATGATATAACATGTAAAGATAAAGTTTACAGTGGCGTTATAAATTGATCAAGAACATAAAAAAGCAAAACACACGTGATGTGCATTCTTTCTTCTTCATTTTATAGAAGTACAGTAAAAAAACCTTGCTGTTTTTTTTTTTAGTTACTTAAGAGAAGGTACACTGCCATCTTGCTCCAACCAACTTGTAAATACAAACTTCCCAGGAGGACTTTAACACACAATTTATCTTCAGTGAATGGAGGCAAGACCAATCATCATTGACAGGGCTTTCAGGAAAATACATGGAAATACTCATCTTATTTGTTGGTTTTATTGGTTGACAGGTCTCAATCTCAAAAATGGATATACAGTATCTCACAAAAGTGAGTACACCGCTCACATTTTTGTAAATATTTGATTATATATTTTCATAAGACAACACTGAAGAAATGACACTTTGCTACAATGTAAAGTAGTGAGTGTACAGCTTGTATAACTGTAAATTTGTTGTCCCCTCAAAATAACTCAACACACAGCCATTAATGTCTAAACCGCTAGCAACAAAAGTGAGTACACCCCCTAAGTGAAAATGTCCAAATTGTCAATATTTTGTGTGGTCACCATTATTTTCCAGCACTGCCTTAACCCTCTAGGGCATGGAGTTTACCAGAGTTTCACATGTTGCCACTGGAGTCCTCTTCCACTCCTCCATTACAACATCACGGAGCTGGTGGATGTTAGAGACCTTGTGCTCCTCCACCTTCAGTTTGAGGATGCCCCACAGATGCTCAATAGGGTTTCGGTCTACACATGCTTGGCCAGTCCATCACCCTCAGCTTCTTTAGCAAGGCAGTGGAAGTGGTTGTCTTGGAGGTGTGTTTGGGGTCATTATCATGCTGGAATACTGCATACTGATCATGCTCTTCTTCGCCGGCCATGTTTGTAGGCTGTAGTGCAGGATGGGAATAATTTTAAATAATTTTATGGAAACAGTCTGCCTAGAAGTCTATTAAGAATCTGGGCTTAGCCAATTGATTAACAGTCTGGCTAACGGCCATGATCTCCACGGATAATGGTGAACTTTTATTGCTGTACCATTGAGAGCATTCTGGCAAACTGCATAGTCGCCAACGAGAAGTCTCTCCAGCGAGTGGTGAGCACTGCTCAACATATCATTGGTGTCCAGCTCTCAACAATTACAGAAAACCACAATAAACTCTGCCTGCGGAGGATGAGAGGCATCATCAAGGACCCCTCTCATCACAGTCATGGACTATTTACCTTCCTCCCCTTAGGAAGGTGCTATAAGAGCCTGTAATGTTGTACCAGCAGGCTTAGGAATAGCTTCCTTCCCCTTGCTGTCACCCTTCTGAACTCTGTGCTAATGCACCTAAATTTATTATTATTATTATTTTTAAAATATTGCTCTACTAGCACAATAGAGAATACAGTATACATGTTATTTTGCACTAAGACTATTTACACTATTTGCTCTTTTCTGCTACTGCTACTGCTGTCTGTGATCTTGCACCTTACTTCTACTGTAAATACTTTATTAACTTATTGCTATTATATTTATTTATTTATTGTTATGTGCATTTCTGGTCAGAGGCTAAGTGCATTTCATTGTCTCTGTACATGTACACTGCACAATGATAATAAAGTTGAATCTCCTCTCTCATCATCTCTTAAAACCTCAGAGATCACATGTTTGATGTAAATATTAACTGAAGAGACTAAGAGATAGAGAGAGACAGAGAGTATATGTGTTTGCAGTGGGGACTGATTTGAGCAGTGATTTACATATTGAAATACTTCAGTTTTTATTATTTAAAATGTCTGTAGTTATTTTGCAATCATTAATGCTCATGGGTTGTTTACGGCATGGTTTTCTCTACCCCTCTGACTCTCTCCCTTGTCTGCATACAGCAATGTAAATGGTATGCTTTACATTATATCAGTTATTCAACCACTCACACTTGGAGCGTGCACAGTGGAGTTCATTCTATCAGGTTAAATTAAATGAAGCCCGGAGAGACATTGACATTTAATGTGAATGCTGGATGTCTCTATGAATAAATAAACAAATGAAAATCATGTGAAAGGCCCATTGCTTAATCAATCAGAAAAAGAAACAGGCAAATTAATATTTAAAAGACACAAATAATAGTTTTTTCCCCTACCTTCAAATCGTACACTACATGTTCCTTATCACAACTGAAAGTATTCCACTAAACTAGGGGAAAAATTACCCTGGACATGGAACAAAGCAGAGAAATGGCACTAAACATAAGTAATTAATTCAGTGGTAAGCATGAGCAATAATTTGCAATTGAATGATAATGGCCAATGCATTCAGCGTCCCTAATCATCTGTTTGTTATTTATTTATTTATTTATTTTTAATTTATATTCTGAAAAATTTGCATATCCCTATTGTAAAAAGTTTCCTATATAAACAGATATTCATTTTTATTTATTGTCTTTATCCAACACAGTGATGTTTCAGATAAATTTGTGACATACCTCTCCTCATGCCCCAATTCTTTCCAATCCTCCCCACCTACTCTCCCTCCCTCTATCCATCCTATGCATTGTGCTCCCCTGTATAGTGATTATTATTATTTCCCTCCTCCTTTTAGGAGTTGCCATGGTGTCTGTGCATGAGGGTGGTCCTGACTTGCTCTTTTAGCAACAAGCACAAAACGCAAAGCCATGAAAGAGAGGAGCAGAGGGGTAAAGAGATTGATGGAAAATAACAGAGAGTAAAGGAGGCAAGGGGTGGGGGGTGTGAGTGGTTGTCCAAATGGGGTCACTAATTTGCACAGTGCCTCTCTTTTGGAAAAGGCAGTCAGGAGAAGGAGTCCCGTTTGTCTGCAGGGGCTCTCACTGTGTGGTGGAAACATTTATGGGTGATTTAGGGTTCATTTAGTATTCAACAATGCTATCATCAAACAGCAGGAAAGCGAAGTGAAGAAATGTCTGTTGTGCACAATGGAGAGTTACACTATGATATATTCAGTTGTCTTCAATTTCACTCTAGTCTTTACTCTCTGAAGTAATTACTTGTTGTGTCATTGTGTTTAGAGTGTAGTTGGAAAATACCACTGAAAAATAAGAAATAATAAACTATTCATAAGTAGTTAATACATACAGTACTTAGTACTATTATTTGTGAATACTGTATATTCATAGCAATTTGAAAACAAATATTTGAAAGTTCATCGGGGAATCTCAATCTCACTCCTGTTACCAAAAATAGATGATCCAAAAAGGAATTCCACTAAGTCTTTATTGTGGGTAATCTACATTAGACTTCAATAGTACTTAGATCAAATAAGATGTACTAAGTTGTTTGCACCAATTTTCAGGTGAAAAAAAACAAAACCCTTGCATATTATGTAGACTAGAGTGCAAGTGTAAACATGCAGTTTACGGGTCAAGAACACGGAAACCCACAAACTGACAGATGTAAATTAATGCCATGCACTAATTTGCTTCCTTGCAGCAGTAGAATGATGTAAGTTGTGAAGTTTTGGGATACTTCTGGACTACAGATATTCTTATTTATTTATTTATTCTTATAAATATAATTTCTATCATGTATTAATGCTAACGTGTAATAATATGGGAACATTTAGAATGCTTGTGGAAAAAAAAAACTATTTAGGCAAACTATGTGTTTTAATACTGCTTCTCCAGTGGAAGATTTTGTAACTGCCAACCTTAGTTATACAGTAGCTCATACATCCCAAATCCCCACATCAAATTTCCTCAAACTTAACAAAGTAATTCAACACTCTAATTCAACACAACACTTTTGTGACTTTGCAAACTCGATGCTAATATTACAGGATATTTAAAATGTTGTAGCTGACCATAAGAAACTTGAAATCAGTTGTAATAATACACTTTTATACAAAGTAGGTTATACTGTTCATGGCAGTACTTTCATTCAAGTAAAACCAATTTGCATAAAGATAATTAATTCCCTACATACTGTTCTGACCTAAGGATTTTTATTAACACATTTACTGCTTCTTTACTCTAAGTCTTAAAACTAAACATTTGTTACAATTTTGAATTAAAACCGACATTGGAAATTCATGTTTCATGAGAGTGAAATTGGTTTGGGCCTGGGATCTGGTCATGGTATTGGAGAGGTCTGGTCTTGGTCTGCATTATATGGTGAAACCCCTCAAGACTTTTGCAACTACTGCAGTCTTCTGCCACCTCTTTAACAATGTTAACATACAGTCACTTGTAAAATCTTGCATCACTTCCACAGGTTTATGACTATAGTGAACATAATTGTACACCGAAATGCTTACAATAGTTTAATGTATGGCCACTTACTGTAAGTGCCTTATAGTGCAATTTAAATGCATTTACATCTGTGAATAATACATGGGTCAGTTGTGCAGTCAGCGTGTGTTTAGATTACAAAGTGAGAGCTACATATATCTTTAAAAAAAACAAAAAGTTAATGTATAATAGATAAGCAAAACGGTATTCGCAGCTGGCATTACTGCACAATTGCAACGTGTATTATCTCATTAACAACATGAAATTGATGCACACCTAACACACACACACACGGTCCTCAATGTGTATAAAAAATCTATCTTTGACAATAAACAGTGAAAAAGAGGTTATTTGTTACATTGCTACAGTTTTACCTTTTCCTGTAACACATCAGATCTTGCTTAGAGAATTTGCTTCCCTTTATCTGCATGTAAGGATAATTGGAATCACATGTGGCTTTGGGTGTGTATGTGTGTGTGTGTGTGTGTGTGTGTGTGTGTCACTGCTATGGGAGAAGAACCAGGAACTTGTTTGTTAAGAATACCAGGTTCTACTTTGACAGTGTGCATAATTGGGATCTCAGGTATGTGGTGGTTCCAAGTCAGGAACCTCAAGAGATCTTTGGAGAAGTGTCATGACCTAGACGTCAGTATGTGTGTCTGCGCAAGTACATGCATGTGTGTTAGCAGGCAGTAGAAGCTGTCATGTTATATCTTTAACACATCTCAATTTTCACCCTTTGCCTCTTCCTGTCATTATTTCCATATTTGCATCTCTGCCTTGCTCCTTCTCTGTGTTGTGTTTGACAGTGTTGAGTAGAAAATGCAGATTCTCAGTCAGAGGTTTCTCCTAATAGCCTTCTTCTTTCAGCATTTTGCCTGTCCGCTCTACTTAAATTTTTTCTGCAGAAAGTAGGCCATGCCATGCTACCAGTTTGTGGCTTTCTTTCCACATTAAAGCAAATGTCTGTCATTTTTCAGTTTTGTATAGTTTGTTGCTCTATTTGCATGCACTTTACATTAAATTTATGCTTGCAGCACAGAAAACAACCTACAACATTCTTATAATATTGTAGTGTCTTTTCCTGAGACATTTTGCAACATTGGTAGTAAAACCGAAGTAAACATGTCTGCCCAGTAAGCAAATTTTATAAAATATGGATATATTTTTCTCCTTCTATAACAAGTCTTCTACTGATGTATATAATTTTTCTTGAATGACAGAGAGATGCCACCATATGTCAGAAGCTGTTTTTACCTCTCATCAGTCAACAAATAATGGTCCTCAATGCCAGTCCATGAATGATAGAAAGCTCTGGTTGAGACAGGTTGGTGGAAACATCCTGAGACTTTTCATATTAATGATGTGATTATTAAATTACTTAGTGGATTTGTGCCAAGATGAGGGTTTGAGCCTGAATGGCGGACTTAATCTGGTGGAATAATGAAGCATTGCCATTGTGTGGTAATGCATTTTTATTATAAGAAAGCACACACATAATGTTCATAATGTGATAATGTAATTCTCTGGTTTCAAATTGATCACCTTTTACATACATGTGCATTTACTCCTGCTTACACTTTCTGGCATTGCTCTATTACACTACACATATATTGAACATGGATAAAAGAACCCATACATAATAAACAATTTTTTACCAAACACCATTATTAGAATATTTTTGGATTGTTGCAGTAACAAGCCTTTGCAGTCTACTTGGTAGTACCTGTGATGTTGTTCAGGCTTCATCTTCATCAGCTTGGCAATTTGTTGAGTGAATATAATTCTTCATTATAGATATATTGGGGTTAGAGAGAATGTGCTCTTGCCTGGGACTGCCTGGCCTGAGCCTCTATTATGGCTTGGAATAAGAGTCATTTATTATGATTAGGATGCTGTTACTGGAAGCCTGGCTAGATAGGAAGATCGAAAAAAGGGAAAAACAGAGAAAGGGAACAACAAAGAGAAAGGTGCCTAATACACTTAATAGAATGATAAAGAATTGCCCATGCTCATAAGGACACAACTCTGGTTCATTGGACTAGAATCAATGGGATTGACCAGCTCCTCCTTCCTCTGTCACACAATGCAATATGGGGGAGTGGGAAGAAAGGGGGCACATATGGTGCAGAGGGGTGCTTTAGTGACTAATATAACTATATTATTATTATTAATAATAATATTATATAAAAATAATTAATAATAATAATAATAATCTGATTACGACAAAATACTACAGTCCAAATCATTGCCATACAGGAGTCACACTATCACACTACTGATGAATATTTTGTACATATCATCTGACTGGGCTAATCCAGGCCTTCAGATCTAGCCCCTTTTGCAGCAAATAAGGTGTGATAAGTGCAAAATCCAAGTGCATTTTTAATATAATCTCCATATCACATGCAACTGTGTTGAAATGAGTAAGCATTGCCTTTTTTGTCAGCAATGGACTCTTAAAGAGAATGTGGGAGCTTTCTTAAGCTAACCAGCATGCAGTCGATGATTGATTAGTGCAACCTTTCTTTCCTGCAGTCTCAAATTCACACAGGGAAAGACTTAACTTTTTTATTTTACTCAAACAGAGTGGGAGGGGAAAACACTCAGACCATCTTCCTACTACCTATTTAGACTATTTTAAAGTTTGTTTTCTCAGTGCTCCAACTCTGAGTAATGGAAATTATATATATATATATATATATATATATATATATATATATATATATATATATATATATATATATATATATATATATATATATATATATATATATATATATATATATATATATATATATATATATATATATATATATATATATATATATATATATATATATAGTGAGGGAAAAAGTATTTGATCCCCTGCTGATTTTGTATGTTTGCCCACTGACAAAGAAATGATCAGTCTATAATTTTAATGGTAGTTTCATTTGAACAGTGAGAGACAGAATAACAACAAGAAAACCCATAAAAACGCAAAAATGTTGCAAAAAACATACATTTATTTGCATTTTCATGAGGGAAATAAGTATTTGACCCCCTCTCAATCAGAAAGATTTCTGGATCCCAGGTGTCTTTTATACAGGTAACGAGCAGAGATTAGGAGCACACTCTTAAAGGGAGTGCTCCTAATCTCAGCTTGTTACCTGTATAAAAGACACCTGTCCATAGAAGCAATCAATCAATCAGATTCCAAACTCTCCACCATGGCCAAGACCAAAGAGCTCTCCAAGGATGTCAGGGACAAGATTGTAGACCTACACAAGTCTGGAATGGGCTACAAGACCACTGCCAAGCAGCTTGGTGAGAAGGTGACAACAGTTGGTGCGATTATTTGCAAATGGAAGAAACGCAAAAGAACTGTCAATCTCCCTCGGCCTGGGGCTCCATGCAAGATCTCACCATGCAAGAATCTGCCCAGAACTAAACGGGAGGATCTTGTCAATGATCTCAAGGCAGCTGGGACCACAGTCACCAAGAAAACAACTGGTAACACACTACACCGTGAAGAACTGAAATCCTGCAGCGCCTGCAAGGTACACCTGCTCAAGAAAGCACATATACATGCCCGTCTGAAGTTTGCCAATTAACATCTGAATGATTCAGAGGACAACTGGGTGAGTGTTTTGGTCGGATGAGACCAATATGGAGCTCTTTAGCATCAACTCAACTCGCCCTGTTTGGAGGAGGAGGAATGCTGCCTATGACTCCAAGAACACCATCACCGTCAAACATGCAGGTGGAAATATTATGCTTTGGGGGTGTTTTTCTGCTAAGGGGACAGGACAACTTCACCGCATCAAAGGGACGATGGACGGGGCCATGTACCGTCAAATCTTGGATGAGAACCTCCTTCCCTCAGCCAGGGCATTGAAAATGGGTCGTGGATGGGTATTCCAGCATGACAATGACCCAAAACACACGGTTAAAGGCAACAAAGGAGTGGCTCAAGAAGGAGCACATTGAGGTCCTGGAGTGGCCTAGCCAGTCTCCAGACCCTAATCCCATAGAAAATCTGTGGAGGGAGCTGAAGGTTCGAGTTGCAAAATGTCAGCCTCGAAACCTTAATGACTTGTAGAAGATCTGCAAAGAGGAGTGGGACAAAATCCCTCCTGAGATGTGTGCAAATCTGGTGGCCAACTACAAGAAACGTCTGACCTCTGTGATTGCCAACAAGGGTTTTGCCACCAAGTACTAAATCATGTTTTGCAGATGGGTCAAATACATATTTCCCTCATTAAAATGCAAATCAATTTATAACATTTTTGACATGCGTTTTTTTGGATTGTTTTGTTGTTATTCTGTCTCTCACTGTTCAAATAAATCTACCATTAAAATTATAGACTGATCATTTCTTTGTCAGTGGGCAAACGTGCAAAATCAGCAGGGGATCAATGACTTTTTTCCCTCACTGTATATATTTCCATCCATCTTCAACTGCTTATTCTTTCTTCAGGGTCGCGGGGAACTTGGAGCCTATCCCAGGAAGCATCGGGCACAGGGCTGGGTACACCCTGGACAGGGTGCCAGTCATCGCAGGGCACAATTACATACACACTCACACACCCATTCATACACTATGGACAATTTAGACACGCCAATCAACCTACCATGCATGTCTTTGGACTGGGGGAGGAAACCGGAGTGCCCGCAGCACGGGGAGAACATGCAAACTCTGCACACACATGACCCTGGTGGGAATCGAACCCCGGACCCTGGAGGTGGGAGGCATTTGTGCGTCTTGGAATGTTGGCATTCGAGTTTGCAGCGGGACTACAAAAAAGCACCTTTTACACAGAATTCTTGCTCACTACCAGTATCATATATCCTTGTTTTTACCCCTTCTTGATTTAATGGCCTTTCATTTATAGTGCAGACAGGCCTTGAACCTAAAGAATATTTTTTTATAAAACCAGAAAAGTTTGATTTGAAGTTTGATTGTAAATCTTGCTGACACCTAGCTGTCTTTTGCAATCCTTTGCATCTGACAAGTTGGGTTACAAGAGAACAAAAGCAACATGCCTTCTGGCCCAGTTTTTCCACATTTATCTGCATCATGCTTTGGGTGTGAGCTGCTGCAATCGCTGCCTCTGCCCTTTTCTTCCACACTTCTATCCCTGACAACTAGAATATTTGCTGTTTTATTCCTGGCTTATTTCTGCTCGAAACATAAAACCCTTGCAGGCAGTGAATAACCTTAAGGCTTTTGGATGTACAGCATGTACTGTATCATGCATTCTCTCATATGCCCATTTGCTTCTCTCCCACACATACTCGCAATTCATTTTTGACACTTTTTTTGGCTAAATTTGTTCTTTTACTATTTTATGTTCATACACACAAATGGGAATGCATGCAAACATCCACAGATGCAAACACGTCTACATTCATACAGATATGTGATTAAGCTATTTTACTTCATGAGGACCAAGTGTTCATGTAAGGATAAAACACAATGAATAAATTGATGTTGGGCTGTATTCCAGCTCTACTGTCCCAGGTTTAGATCGGGTTACTGTCCCAGGTTTAGATCGGGTTACTGCCTGTGTAGAGTTTCTGTTCCCTAACCCTCCCTGCCGGTGCATGGATGTCCTCCAGGTTGTCTGGTTTCCCAACTTCCCACCTTCCAAAAACATGCCAGTAAGTGGATTGTCTGAGATAAATTGTCACTAGGTGTGACTGAGTCTGTGAATGTGTGTGCATGGTTCCTGTTGATAGCCTGGTGTCCCATCCATAGTGTCTTCCCATCTCATAGCCAATGTTTCTGGGATAGGCTCCGACCCCACTGTGACTCTGATTGGGTTGAGCGGCTACTGAAAGCAAGTGAGTTCACTTGCTTTGGACTTACAGTATCTCACAAAAGTGAGTACACCCCTCACATTTTAATATTTGTAAATATTTGATTATATATTTTCATGTGACAACACTGAAAAAATGACACTTTGCTACAATGTAAAGTAGTGAGTGTACAGCTTGTGTAACAGTGTAAATTTGTTGTCCCCTCAAAATAACTCAACACACAGCTATTAATGTCTAAACCACTGGCAACAAAAGTGAGTACACCCCTAAGTGAAAATGTCCAAATTGGGCCAAATTAGCCATTTTCCCTCCCTGGTGTGATGTGGCTTGTTAGTGTTACAAGGTCTCAGGTGTGAATGGGGAGCAGGTGTGTTAAATTTGGTGTCATCGCTCTCATACTCCATCATACTGGTCACTGGAAGTTCAACATGGCACCTCATGGCAAAGAACTCTCTGAGGATCTGAAAGAAAGAATTGTTGCTCTACATAAAGATGGCCTAGGCTATAAGAAGATTGCCAAGACCCTGACACTGAGCTGCAGCACAGAGGCCAAGACCATACAGTGGTTTAGCAGGACAGGTACCACTCAGAACAGGCCTCGCCATGGTCGACCAAAGAAGTTGAGTGCACTTGCTCAGCGTCATATCCAGAGGTTGTCTTTTAAAAATAGATGTATGAGTGCTGCCAGCATTGCTGCAGAGGTTGAAGGGGTGGGAAATCAGCCTGTCAGTGCTCAGACCATACTCCGCACACTGCATCAAATTGGTCTGCATGGATGTCCCAGAAGGAAGTCTCTTCTCAAGATGATGCACAAGAAAGCCCACAAACAGTTTGCTGAAGACAAGCAGACTAAGGACTACTGGAACCATGTCCTATGTTCTGATGAGACAAAAATAAACTTATTTGGTTCAGATGGTGTCAAGCGTGTATGGTGGAAAACAGGTGAGGAGTACAAAGACAAGTGTGTCTTGCCTACAGTCTAGCATGGTGGTGGGAGTGTCATGGTTTGGGGCTGCATGAGTGCTGCCGGCACTGGGGAGCCACAGTTCATTGAAGGAACATGAATGCCATCATGTACTGTGACATACTGAAGCAGAGCATGATCCCCTCACTTCGGAGACTGGGCCGCAGGGCAGTATTCCAGCATGATAACGACCCCAAACACACCTGCAAGACAACCACTGCCCTGCTAAAGAAGCTGATGGTGGAGGTGATGGACTAAACCCTATTGAGCATCTGTGGGGTATCCTCAAACGGAAGGTGGAGGAGCACAAGATCTCTAATATCCACCAGCTCCGTGATGTCACGGAGGAGTGGAAGAGGACTCTAGTGGCAACCTGTGAAGCTCTGATGAACTCCATGCTGGCAGTGGTGGAAAATAATCATGGCCACACAAAATATTGACACTTTGGGCCCAATTTGGACATTTTCACTTACGAGTGTACTCAGTTTTGTTGCCAGTGGTTTAGACATTAATGGCTGTGTGTTCAAGTGTTGTCACATGAAAAGATATAATCAAATATTTACAAAAATGTGAGGGGTGTACTCACTTTGTGAGATACTGTATATTATGCAGGTGCTTAAGCGAATTTTCTGGATGGCTTGCTAAGAGTTAAAATTACTGTATTGTAGTATATGCCTCTTAGGTTGATTTTTCTTGAGTAGAGGTACTTTTTTCCAATAGCGTCTAGATAATCACCTAGCACACACAACTCATACAAATTATTTAAATCTGAATATGGCATTGACAATATGGCAAGAAGAAAGCCATTTCTTGAAGATATCCATAAAACGTCTCATCTAAAGTTTGCCACAAGCCTTTTTATGGATATCTTTGAGAAATGGCTTTCTTCTTGCCACTCTTCCATAAAGGCCAGATTTGTGCAGTGTACTACTGATTGTTGTCCTAGGGACAGACTCTCCCATCTCAGCTGTAGTTCTCTGCAGTTCATCCAGAGTGATCATGGGTCTGAGCTGAAAGTTTAGAGGGACGGCCAGGTCTTGGTAGATTTGCAGTGGTCTGATACTCCTTCCATTTCAAAATGATCGCTTGCACAGTGCTCCTTGGGATGTTTAAAGCTTAGGAAATCTTTTTGTATCCAAATCCGGCTTTAAACTTCTCCACAACAGTATTACGGACCTGCCTGGTGTGTTCCTTGGTCTTCATGATGCTCTCTGCGCTTTCAACAGAACCCTGAGACTATCACAGAGCAGGTGCATTTATACAGAGACTTGATTACACACAGGTGGATTTTATTTATCACCATCAGTCATTTAGGACAACATTGGATCATTCAGAGATCCTCGCTGAACTTCTGGAGTGAGTTTGCTGCACTGAAAGTAAAGGAGCCGAATAATTTTGCATGCACCACTTTTCAGTTTTTTATTTGCTAAAAAAGTTTAAAATATTCAATAGATTTCGTTCCACTTCACAATTGTGTCCCACTTGTTGGTGATTCTTCACAAAAAATTAAAATTTTATATCTTTATGTTTGAAGCCTGAAATGTGGCAAAAGGTTGAAAAGTTCAAGGGGTCCGAATACTTTCGCAAGGCACTGTATTATATCCACCTATCACCCATGTGAAAAACTAATTGCCCCTTTAAACTTAAAATCTGCTTGTGCCTACTTTATCAGCAATAACTGCAATCAAGTTGCAGTTCCAATAACAATGCAGCTTCCAATAACTGGAGATTGGTCTTTCACTTATTTCTAGGACTGGGACTTATTCCTATGCTTTGGATCATTGTCTTGTTGTACAATCCAGTAGCACTTGAGTTTCAACTTACGGGCTGAAGACTGGACATTTTCCTTTAGGATTTTCTGGTAGATAGCAGAATTCATGTTTCTCTCAATTACTGCAAGTTGCCCAGGCCCTGAAGCAGGAAAGGATCCCCACACCATCACACCTCCTCTACCATGCTTAAGATGTTCTTTTTGTGGAATTCTGTGTTTGCTTAAAGCCAAATTTAACGGGAGTCCTGTGTTCCAAACAGCTCCACTTTTGACTCAATCCACAGAACATTCTCCCAACAGGTTTGAGGATCATCAAGAAGTGTTTTGGCAAAATTCAGACGACCCTTAATGTTCTTCTGGGTCAGCAGTGGTTTTCACCTCTCCACTCTTCCATGGGTGCCATTTTTCCCCTCAGTGTCTTTCTGATAGTGGAGTCATGAACAGTGACCTTTATCGATGCAGAAAAGGCCTGTAAGTCATTTGATGTACTTGGCTCTTTTGTGACTTTCTGGATGAGTCATTGCTGTGCTCTTGGAAGAGTTTTGGAAGGTTGGCCACTTCTGGGAAGGTTCACTACTGTGCCGACTTTTTCCATTTGGTGATAATGGATCTCACTGTGGTCATTTGGAGTCCCAGAGCCTTTGCAATAGCTATGTAACCCTTCCCAGACTTCATCATTTCTGTAATTTCTTTCAATTTTGGTTATTGTGTGTTATGTGTAAGACCTTTTAATCAACTTCATCCTGTTGAAAAAGTTCTATTTAAATGTTGATTTGACTGAACGGGGTTTGCAGTAATCAGGCCTGGTTGTGTCTAGTCCAGCTGAAACACATTATAAAAACAGTTTCATAGATTTGGGGAATTATTAATTATGGGAGCAAATACATTTTCACACAAGCCTAGTAAGTATTGGATATTTTTTTTGCTTCAATAATTAACATTATTATTTTAAAATGGTAATTTGTTTTTATTTGGATTTGGTTTATCTTTTATTTTAATTTCTGAATTTAGTATGTGATATACACAAAAACAAAATAAATAAAATATCAGAATAATTTTTCACACCACTGTGGCTCTTTGAAAAAGCCCCATAAACCTCCACACATTGGCACCCACACACACACACATGCACACCTATATAATATGTGTGTGGCAGCTGGTGGGAACCCATGATACCTTTACACAGACTGGGAGGGGGTAGGTCACACAACACACACACACACACACACACACACACACACACACAGATGGACATACCAAACATATAAAATAAGGGGCTTCTGCAGATGGGAAGGGAAATCATGCGTCAATACACTGCATAAATGCATTTTTGTAGGGTTTTTGTCAGGATGGGTACATTGCCATGTACATATATGGGCTATACTATAAGTGCGCAAATCACAATATCAGAGAGACTGTACATGAGTTAAAGAGTTTGTGTTTTTTGCTGGTTGCGAGTGTGTGAAGATAATATTGTGTTATATGTTTGCCACTGGCTGTGATATCACTTGAGTATCTATTAATACAGCAGAATGGTATTAATTCAATTCAATTATTTAAATTATTTAAATTAATTTGTATAGCACTTTTTACAATGGACATTGTCTCAAAGCAGCTTTACAGAAATATATAAACATGGGATACAGATATTAAGTGTGTGAATTTATCATAATTTAGCAAGCCGGTGGCAACGGTGGTGACCGTGGCAACGATGGCAAAGGAAAATCTCCCTAAGATGTTAAGAGGAAGAAACCTTGAGAGGAACCAGACTCAGAAGGCACCTATCTTCATCTGGCTAACAACGGATAGTGTAAAAGTAAAATAAAGTTCATTATGGTTTAATATGAAGTATGTTTGGCCTTAGAAGCAACCCTAGTCCCAGCAACCACAGTGAGTGTGTCCATCTGGAATTGGAGTAGATGAGAGCTCCATCCAGAGGTTAGGCATCCGAACGGATCAGGCAGGTTCGGAGAGCATAAAGGATCAGGACCTCTTGTATCTCCATAAAATCGCGTGTTGCTCAGCAACATGAGAGAGAGGGAGAGAAAAGATTGTTAGGACTGTGCTTTGCATAACAAAAAGTCTACTCATGGTAGGCTTGAGTAAACAAATACGTTTTAAGTCTAGACTTAAATGCTGAGACTGTGTCTGAGTCCCGGCCACTAACTGGAAGGCTATTCCATAACTGTGGGGCTTTAGAAGAGAAACCTCTTCCCCCTGCTGTAGCCTTCAGTATTCAATGTTCCGTCAAATAGCCTGCATCTTTTGATCTGTGTAGGTGTGGCGGATCATAGAGAACCAAAATTTTGCTTAGATAGTGGACCGTGAGACCGTTTAGTGCTTTATAAGTCAATAATAGTATTTTATAATTAATGTGTGATTTCACTGGGAGCCAGTGCAGTGTTGAAAAGATCGGGGTGATGTGGTCATATCTTCTGGTTCTAGTAAGGACTCTAGCTGCTGCATTCTGGACTAACTGGAGTTGTTTATGCACCTACTGGAACATCCAGACAGTATGGCATTACAATAATCTAGTCTAGAGGTGATGAAAGCATGAACTAAAATTTCTGCATCATGTAGTGACAATATATTTTTTAATCTTAGAAATATTTCTGAGATGAAAGAGGGCCATCATAGTAAGATTATCTACATGAGCATCAAATGATAGACTGGAATCAATAATCAAACCCAGGTCTTTTACTGCTGCATATAGCAAAATGGAAAGACCATCCAGATTTACTATGAGATCAGAAGGCTTACTTCTAGTACAAGTACTTCTGTCTTATCAGAATTAAGTAAGAGAAAGTTAATAAGCATCCAATGTCTAATGCCTTTTACACATTTCTCAACTTTATTAAGGTGCTGTCTGTTCTCTGGCTTCACTGAAACATACAGCTGTGTATCATAAACATAACAGTGGGAGCTAATTCCATTTTTACGAATAATTTGACCTAGAGGTAGCACATATAAAGTAAAAAGCAGTGGGCTTAAAACAGAACTTTGTGGTACACCAAATTTAACCTTGGTATGCATGGAGAAGTCCTCATTTACATCTACAAACTGATAACGATCGGTCAAATAAGACCTGAGCCAGGAGAGGACCGTTGTCACGATTTGGAGGTTGAGGCAGAAGCAGTCGCAGATTTCAAACATTTAATATAAACAAACAGACTACTAAACAAACACCAAGACAACTTGGCAAGAGACTATGGCAAGAAACAAAACACACCGACATGAAAGACAGGAGTCTCAGACGACGAAAGACAAGAAGAGAGTGCAGACAAAGACTATATATACAACATGAGTGCTCATTAACAAAATCGTGAATCAGGTGCAATTGTGGTGCATGTGGTCATGTGGTGCAGTGCAGTGGCTGATGGGAAATGGAGTCTAGATTTCCCACATACGTGACAGAACCCTCCCCCAAGGGCGCTACTCCCGGAGCACCCAAACTGACACGGCCCCCCAACCGGCGGCCCCGGGCCCCCGGGCAAAAGGTCCTCAACAAAGCCAGTAGACCGAGCGGCTCCCACAATGGCACAGGGAGGCAAAAGGACGTCCTTGGCGGGTCATGGAAGCGGGGCGACCTCCTTCCTGGGGCAGAAGAGGAATGCGATGTCCCCCACGAGGCTCAAAGGGGGAGCGAGGGTCTCCGCGAGGCTCCAGGGGGGAGCGAGGGTCTCCGCGAGGCACACGGGGGGAGCAAGGGTCTCCGCGAAGCACACGGGGGGAGCAAGGGTCTCCGCGAGGCACACGGGGGGAGCAAGGGTCTCCGCGAGGCACACGGGGGGAGCAAGGGTCTCCGCGAGGCCAGGGAGAGGAGCGAGGTTCTCCGCGAGGCTTAAGGGAGGAACGACGCTCTCCGAGGAGCATGAGGGGGGAACGGCGTCCTCCGTGGAGCAGGAAGGGGGAGCAACACACTGAGCGCAGCGAAGGAAAGGAGCGACGTCTTCAGCGAGGCAGGATGGCAGAGAGACGACCTCAGCCAAGCAGGAAGGCCGAGCAGCGTCCACAGCCGAGCAGGGATGCCGAGCGGCGTCCACAGCCGAGCAGGGATGCCGAGCGGCGTCCACAGCCGAGCAGGGATGCCGAGCGGCGTCCACAGCCGAGCAGGGATGCCGAGCGGCGTCCACAGCCGAGCAGGGATGCCGAGCGGCGTCCACAGCCGAGCAGGGATGCCGAGCGGCGTCCACAGCCGAGCAGGGATGCTGAGCGGCGTCCACAGCCGAGCAGGGATGCTGAGCGGCGTCCACAGCCGAGCAGGGATGCTGAGCGGCGTCCACAGCCGAGCAGGGATGCTGAGCGGCGTCCACAGCCGAGCAGGCATGCTGAGAGATGTCCACAGCCGAACAGGAAGGCTGCCTCAGCTGAACGGGACGGCTGCATGACGACCTCAGCTGAACGGGACGGCTGCGTGACGAGCTCAGCTGAACGGGACGGCTGCGTGACGAGCTCAGCTGAACGGGAAGGCAGAGTGACATCCAGAAGAGGGGAGGGAGGGCGGGATTCAGTCTCACCTATTCTACAACGAACGCCGGGTGTGGTATGGTGCATGCGCTGTACCGCGATGGTATTCCGAGTATGCGGCTACTCTGAGCCATCAGTACCCTCGACCTTCTTCCCTGCTCCGTGATCTTGAGATACCACTCCGCATAGTTGTTGTACCAGGCGTCCATCGGAAAAAAAAAATCTGCTGCTTCTAATTCATTCTTTCTAAGTCTTTCATTCTGTCACGATTTGGAGGTTGAGGCAGAAGCAGTCACAGATTTCAAACATTTAATATAAACAAACAGACTACTAAACAAACACCAAGACAACTTGGCAAGAGACTATGGCAAGAAACAAAACACACCAACATGAAAGACAGGAGTCTCAGACGACGAAAGACAAGGAGAGAGTGCAGACAAAGACTATATATACACATGAGTGCTCATTAACAAAATCATGAATCAGGTGCAGTTGTGGTGCATGTGGTCATGTGGTGCAGTGCAGTGGCTGATGGGAAATGGAGTCCAGATTTCCCAGATACGTGACAACCGTTCCCTTAATGTCAACATTTTCTAATCTATCAAGGAGAATAGTATGATCTATAGTATCAAAAGCTGCACTAAGCTCAAGTAATACAAGCAATGAGACACAACCCTGATCAGAGCCCAGTAGTAGGTCGTTTACTACTTTAACTAGCTCTGTTTCTGTGCTATGATGAGATCTAAACCCAGACTGATACATTTCATGAATATTGTCCCTATGTGAGTATAAGCATAGCTGCTGTGCTACAACCTTTTCTAATATCTTGGAGAAAAAGGAGAGATTTAGTATAGGTCTATAGCTGGACAGTTGAGAGGGGTAAAGGTCAGGTTTTTTAATCAGGGGTTTAATAACTGCTAATTTAAATTATTTTGGTACATACCCAGTGCTAAGGGAATAATTGGTTATATTTAGAAAGGGTTCAATTACTCCAGGACAAATCTGTTTAAAAAAACACGTAGGTGAAGGTATGCAAGTTGATGATTTCACTGAAGAGATTAATGAAGCTAGTTTGGTCTCTCTAAGGGGAGTAAAACATTTTTAAACTTTGATCTGATATTGCTACAGCGAGGGAAAAAAAGTATTTGATCCCCTGCTGATTTTGTACGTTTGCCCACTGACAAAGAAATGATCAGTCTATATTTTTAATGGTACATTTATTTGAACAGTGAGAGACAGAATAAAAAAAAATAATCCACATAAACGCGTGTCAAAAATGTTATAAATTGATTTGCATTTTAATGAGGGAAGTATGTATTTGACCCCTCTGCAAAACATGACTTAGTACTTGGTGGCAAAACCTTTGTTGGCAATCACAGAGGTCAGACGTTTCTTGTATTTGGCCACCAGGTTTGCACACATCTCAGGAGGGATTTTGTCCCACTCTTCTTTGCAGATCTTCTCCAAGTCATTAAGGTTTCGAGGCTGACATTTTGCAACTCGAACCTTCAGCTCCCTACACATATTTTCTATGTGATTAAGGTCTGGAGACTGGCTAGGCCACTCCAGGACCTTAATGTGCTTCTTCTTGAGCCACTCCTTTGTTGCCTTGGCCGTGTGTTTTGGGTCATTGTCATGCTGGAATACCCATCCACGACCCATTTTCAATGCCCTGGCTGAGGGAAGGAGGTTCTCACCCACGATTTGACGGTACATGGCCCCATCCATTGTCCCTTTGATGCGGTGAAGTTGTCCTGTCCCCTTAGCGGAAAAACACCCCCAAAGCATAATGTTTCCACCTTCACGTTTGACGGTGGGGATGGTGTTCTTGGGGTCATAGGCAGCATTCCTCCTCCTCCAAACAGGCCGAGTTGAGTTGATGCCAAAGAGCTCCATTTTGGTCTTATCTGACCACAACACTTTCACCCAGTTGTCCTCTGAATCATTCAGATGTTCATTGGCAAACTTCAGACGGGCATGTATATGTGCTTTCTTGAGCAGGTGGACCTTGCAGGCGCTGCAGGATTTCAGTCCTTCACGGCGTAGTGTGTTACCAATTGTTTTCTTGATGACTATGGTCCCAGCTGCCTTGAGATCATTGACAAGATCCTCCCGTGTAGTTCTGGGCTGATTCCTCACTGTTCTCATGATCATTGCAACTCCACGAGGTGAGATCTTGCATGGAGCCCCAGGCAGAGGGGCGGCTGTGGCGCAGTTGGTAGAGTGGGGCGGCTGTGGCGCAGTTGGTAGAGTGGGGCGGCTGTGGCGCAGTTGGTAGAGTGGGGCGGCTGTGGCGCAGTTGGTAGAGTGGGGCGGCTGTGGCGCAGTTGGTAGAGTGGGTTGTCCACTAATCGTAGGGTTGGTGGTTCGATTCCCGGCCCGGGTGACTCCACATGCCGAAGTGTCCTTGGGCAAGACACTGAACCCCAAGTTGCTCCCGATGGCAAGCTAGCGCCTTGCATGGCAGCTCTGCTACCATTGGTGTGTGAATGTGTGTGTGAATGGGTGAATGAGACACAGTGTAAAGCGCTTTGGATAAAAGCTATATAAGTGCACATTTACCAGAGGGAGATTAACAGTTCTTTTGTGTTTCAAATAATCACACCAACTGTTGTCACCTTCTCACCAAGCTGCTTGGCAGTGGTCTTGTAGCCCATTCCAGACTTGTGTAGGTCTACAATCTTTTCCCTGGCATCCTTGGAGAGCTCTTTGGTCTTGTACATGGTGGAGAGTTTGGAATCTGTTTGATTCATTACTTCTGTGGACAGGTGTCTTTTATACAGGTAACAAGCTGAGATTAGGAGCACACCCTTTAAATAAACCTACCATTAAAATTATAGACTGATCTTTTCTTTGTCAGTGGGCAAACGTACAAATCAGCAGGGGATCAAATACTTTTTCCCCTCACTGTATATTATCATCTACTGGGTCAGTTATAAAACTGCCTGGTTTTAATTTAATAGCCTGAATTTCACATCTAATATTTTCAACTTCACATATGAAAAAATTCATGAAATCTTAGCTACTATGTAATGATTGAGTGCTTCTTTCTGTGGTGGTTTTATTCCTAGTTAATTTTGTTAATGCGTTGAATAGAACTCTCAAATTATTGTTATCTCCTATTTAGAAGGAGAGATAGACTGATCTAGCATTACTAAGAGATTTTCTATAGTTCAGGAGGCTCTCCTGCAATGCTGTTTGTAATACTTCCAATTTTGAAGCCATTTACTTTCTAATTGTCAAGAGGTCTGTTTTAAGCTATGCATTTGATCTTTATACCAGGGTGCTAGCTTTTTCTCTCTAATTAATTTTCTTTTGGGTGGAGCCACTCTATCTTGCATCTAGCGGATCGTTGACTCTAAGCATTCAGTTGCCTGATCGAGTTCTATGGGATCAGACGGTGATCCAAATCTAATTGATGTCTCTGGGAGGTTATTGATGAGGCTTGGTGCAGTCACTGACTTGAAAGTATGCTTTACCCCATAGCGAGGCGATGAGCAAATATTATGATCAATACTTACTATGAACAAGATAAGATAATGGGCGGCTGTGGCGCAGTTGGTCCGGGTGACTCCACATGCCGAAGTGTCCTTGGCAAGACATTGAACCCCAAGTTGCTCCCGATGCTCGCCTTGCATGGCAGCTCTGCTACCATTGGTGTGTGAGTGTGTGTGTGAATGGGTGAATGGGTGAATGAGACACAGTGTAAAATATAAGTGCACATTTACCATTTACCATAATGGTCCGAGACAACTTCAGAAAAATTGCGGAAAAATTAGTATGTTAAAATCAAGTCAAGTGTGTGACCACCATTATGAGTAGGTCCTATTACATTCTGATTAATCCCTACTGAATCTAAGATAGACACAACTGCTGTTCTCATAGGGTGTTCAGGATATCAAAATGAATAATAAAATCAACAACGATTAATGGTTTATCTACAGAAACAACCAGATTGAAGATAAAGTCTGCAAAGGAATTCAGTATATGGCCCTGGGGGTCTGTAAATAATAATTAGAGGAATTGACATATTTTTTATGGTTACATAAGTTATTCTGGTATAAAGAATTTCAAAAGAGTTTTATTCACACATTCAGCCCTTTTACTCTCATGATCTCTCTCTCTCTCTCTCTCTCTCTCTCTCTCACTCACCCACTGTGTGTGTATGTGTGTGTGTGTGTGTCTCCCATTTGTTCACTCTGTGTGTCTCTCTTTTGAAGCAAGCTCCGCCTGTGGTGCTCTAAGAGTGTGTTGTGTGTTCAGATTGGGCACTGGCAAGGAGTATGGCCCCCCTCTCTTCTCTGCCACTGCCTCTCCAGCACTGTGTGTAAGAAAGGCAAAGAGGGAGGCATGTTTCAACAGATGGCTCTTGGTGTCCCAGTTCAGCCAGTGCTATTGCTTTACTACACTTAAACCTGTCCTGTCTAGAGAACGGAAGATAACAAGAGAGAAAAAGAAACAGAGGAGGAGGGAGCTCAGTTTAGCTTTGGAAACTGAAACTGCTTAGACAAGAACTTCTGCTTTTCAGTTTCCTGTGTCTGAAAACTTTTTTCTCTACCCTGTCTCCCATTCACTACTCTTATGACAGGCGTCCTTTACAGAGTTTTGTTCAGTCTTAAGTGGGAGTGCACCAAATAGATAGTGGGAGAGAGAGAGAGAGAGAGAGAGAGCGAGAGAGAGAGAGAGAGAGAGAGAGAGAGAGAGAGAGAGAGCGAGCGAGTGAGAGAGAGAGAATACAGGAGAGAAGTGTAGCGTGACTGGGATGTTGCTCCCTCAGCTTTGGGGGTTCCTCTGCAAGACATAAGGGACAAAAACCACCACCTGCTCCCTCTCCAGCAGTTTCCATTGGACCTGCAGTCTGGTGTGTGAGGTAGGCTCATGTGACATGCCCTACTTTCCCCATCTCTCTCTCTCTCTCTCTCTCTCTTTTTTCTCTGTATGAATCTGTCTCCTACACTTACTCTCCTAACAGATCCCAACAGTAACTGTTAACACAGCACAATATTCTAATGCTTGACTCTTATAGGATCATCTCTCTTTCTTTTCCTTTCTGTGTTTAAAAGGAATTGCTGCTGATGTTTACAGTTATCTGCATGGGTGCGTACATGTGTTTGTATGACATGTGTATGTGATGGCATGTGGCTGCCATTGCTTAGTTAACTGATAGGGCCTAATGGTGCAGGGAGGGTCCCACTATCATGGTCAGTCAGATAGTTTAATTCTAAAGGATGCATGGACTATTTGCACCTGTTCTTTTTGATCTTAAAGAGAAACAAAATAGCGCTAACATTGATATTGCTTCTGGCAGTATGACCCCAAATCTTATCTGACTTTTGACAGATTCTTTGATCTTGTATCAGGCAGTGAATCAGATTTAAAATTTAAAACAAGCAAACAGAATATCTTGTAAAATTGGTTCATAGAGAATGCCCAGAACAGGGAATGGTACAGTTGGTAAAGTTTGTGTTGTCTTGTTTTACTGTGATTATGTGCTGTGGTCTGTGAAGCCCATCAAATGTTGCTGTAGCTGAATTCTGGAAAACAGCCCAAAATGGCAAGAAATGTTTATACATTTTAAAAATGTTTTTTTGCTATAACAGTTTGCAATTAGTCAACAATTAGTCCTGCACCATCACATCATCAAAACAAAGAAAAGTACTCATACGCATATTAATCAAAGTATGGGAATTTTACCCCAAAAAACAGAATGCACTGAATTAATTAGTGATCATTTTAGCAATATGAGCATTTAAATGCTGTAAGTGTTTAAATTACCTAAGGAGATCATATGATAGAGTCTTTATTGGTCACATGTACATTAGAGCACAGTAAATTTCTTTTTGTTGCATACCCAGTCTGTTAGGAAGTTGGGGTCAGCCATGATACAGTGTCCCCTGGAGAGAGGGTTAAGGGTCCCAACAGTGGCAACTTGGCAGTGCTGGGGCTTGAACCCCCAACCTCAAAGCCTTAACTGCTAAGCCGCCACTGCCTCCACAAGCATATGAGAAAGACTGATGTGGGTTATGCTGATCATCATAGTGATGTGTGCTAGTGTCTCAGTGGAGTTGGATTGGAATCTTTAAATACAGTTTCCTCCCCTTGGATTGTTCTGATAACCAGATTTTTAAATTTTAGCACTATGTTTCTGGATGAGACACTTGCAAACAAGAAACATTTTTTCAGTTCATATAAGATAACTGACAGTGTTTTGCCTGCAATTATCTAACTAATGTTTCGATTTAATTACTATTTTCCTACGGATCAGCAGTTTGGGGGTGACTGAGGTATCAGGGACTGGATTATTTGCCATGGAGTTACCTCAACATGAAAATGCTTTAATCTCATTCATAGACAAAAACACATGACCCTTAGATCCATCTCATCAGGTTATATTTGGCTGTATTTGGCAGTTTTTCAGTTGCAAGGTTTGAGTGGGTGGGACATTCACTATTCAAATAATGATTTGGTGAAACACTGCATAAGCAATAACCTGGATACTTGGTCAGCAGAAAAAAAGAGTACACTATTTAGACTAAGTTGCTGTACATAATGGTTCTTGAAAGGACTGCTTATGAAAAGTGCAAATTGGTAGGCTAAAACGGTAGAATTTAACTGCAGGCTAATTAAATGAAATTAGATGTGCTTTTTTTGTTTTTTAATTGAACTGAACTTTTACATGGTTTGACCTCCTTTGCACCAATATTAGAAGATACACTGTCTTTTACATCTTAATACATTTGTAAAACATCCAAAAAAAAGTATATTATTAGAGAGTAAAGAGAGCAGGATATGAATTTCAGGAAGGAGCTATTCCATGAATCCTGTTTATTTATCAAATGTATAGCTGTTGAAGACTTCATATGGAAAATATATACAATAAATACACTAGAGTGGTAAAAAAGTTTTTTCCACTTCTCCAGACTCTGAATGTTCTACTAATGTTCTACTAATACTTGCTGGATTTAAGTAGTTTGCTAAAATGCTATTTCTCTCTTTATCTTCACTTCTTCCTAAGCCATGCTGGTCTATCTGGATGAATAATAGTGGCACTCAAAAATTCAAGTCACTACAATTCTGTAACAAACCTTTTTTCATCGTCCCAATATAGTCTACAATATACTATTATCAAACATAGTAAATACAAGACTTTTTGTTTGCACCATGTGTTTCATTACATGTCCACCCAGTTTCTCCCAGGAAGCTTAGGTTGAAATATGTACAGGCATGCCAGAGCAACCATTTGACTTCTTATAATTTTCCTCGGTTAAACCTTTTTCAGAGCAGTGATTCATGATAGTAAACATAGTCACTTCCTTTATTTCTGTTTGTCTATCTATCTCTTTCACTTTATTGCAAACTTTGACACTCTCAGTTTCCTGTGAGATGCTGTGCAGCATGACGACAAGTTAGTATAAATCTTTAAATAGCCCCCCACACGCACACACACACATGTACAATACATAAAATTATTTGAGCATAATTGTTTTTTCCATAAACATTTCTTTTTAACGTAGCCCAGGATTGTACTTGTCATTACTATGGCCTGGACGATTGCTATTGCATTCCTCACCGAGGACATAAGAAATTGATTTATTTTTTTATTTCCAATGGAACAAAAATCACCATAATTTGTTGAACAAAACGACAGTCCCAGGCATGCCAACCTGCTTTTTAGTAATGTGCATTTGTGGGTATGAATGGAATAAGTGGATAATTTCTGCTGTTTTCAGAGAGGATTAGCGTGTCTGAGTTGCTAGGTGAGTCTGAGCTATGCGTAGTTTTCATTGAATCTCTACTGTATTACTGAGCAGCACTTTTGCGAACAACGTGTTATAGCCCCTGTGTCAAAGGCTAGGGTGTTGCAACAGGATCTTTAACACCTTTTACGTACTCTGAAGTGTGACGGTTGTGTGCGTGTGTGTGCGTGCAAGAATAGATACTATAGTTTGTGTGTGTGTTTGTGTGTGCGTGAGAGAAAGAGAGAGAGAGAGAGAGCACCCTGGAATGTAATAAGTGACTAAGGACATTCGTGACAGCCTCACATTCCGCTTGTCTCCATTATAGCTTTAAGGTTATGGTTCAGAGAATGAAAAGTGGATAGGATTTTCTCTTAAGTATGTGTATGTGTATGTTCGTATGTGTGTGGGCCATGTATTTAACTGTTTAACGGGACACCAAAACAAATAATAGGAATGTGTGACAGTTTTGACCCTGCAATAACACATTTTTGATGGTCACCATGAGGAATTTGTTTGTTTGTTTATTTGTTTGTTTGTTGTTAATGATTGTTACTGATTGTTACTGGTCAATATTTTGAGATAGTAACACACGTCATTTGAAATATGTCACAAAGATTAAAATGTGAGGGTGTGTGTGTGTGTGAGAGAGAGAGTGGTCTTACTGGTGGGTTTTTGGCTCACATATATTTATATGTGATTTTCTCAGTCCTGCCTACTAATGATTGCTCTATTTATTCGCAGTCTCCACATCCATCCATTTATTTATACATAAATCCACATTCAGGCTTCATCTCCATCAGGAAGCTGTGCAAATCTTGACCTACGTGAACTTTTTCAGCTATCTGACAACACAACTGCTATAAATCATACACTATATTTAAATCATGGTGTGACACTAAATAGCATAGGGTTTGGATGTAATAACGTAAAAACAGTGAACATAAAATTTGCTAAATCTTGGATCCTCTTTATGGTTTCAGTACTGTATGTCTATTTTCACTCCCAGATAGCAATTTTAGGTCAGCAGAGCATTTTCTAGACTTCGGTTTGAAGAATGTCTAATCTGTTGGGTTTTCTGGGTGTTTAAAGCATTTTTTGTGTGTAAGTACAAAAAAGTTATAATTGCAGTCTGAAACAAATCAGTATTAAAGGAAGGTTCTTTGTTTGTTTGTTTTGGGGTTTTTTTGCAGAAAAGGTATTTCTGGAATGTTACAGTCTAATTTGTTAAATACATAATAAATGTAATAATGTTCTCTGTTAGCTGTGTTCTTCCCTCCCTATTTCTCAAGTGAAGTTTGACAAGTGAAGCATTATTGAGTTCACTGCCAGCTCTCAGGGTTACCTGGCTAGAAAGAATGGAGCTTGAGCTGGGATTTCTACTACAAAAAGAAAGCGAGAGCTTCCTGGATTTTGAGGCTAGTGTTGTTGTTTTTTTAGTTTTGTTAAATGCAAACAAAATCCTAAGTAAAGAAAAAAAAAGAACTGCTCCTCTCTCTTGTGTTTGCTGTGAACAGAACAGCAGGGAGCTTGGTCTTCTGATTCAGGATCACTTCACCCATCTAATAGTGTGTTTGCTAATCAGCAGGGGTTTGTGTCTGAATGTTTCCCGTAAGTGGTCGTGTCGGGCTTTATTCTCAATTTTATTATCATTATCACTTTATGTGGTCGTGTGGACTGACATATGCTCTTAGTGAACCCACAGAATATGAGTACATAGGAAATGACTGTATTGCAAAACTTTTACACTTGCATCAAGGACTTGCAGGAGTGATAAATGGCAGGATTATGATTAACATTTATATAACAGTGTTTATTTCATTTTATACACACATAAAGAATGCAAATTTTTTCTTTAAATTGTTTACATTTATTGATTGCACAAAGGCTTTACAGAAAAAGAATGAAAGAGAGACTCCTGAGACATGCACCCTGTGAACAGACATGTTTTCACACACATTCCGATTCTGATTATGTCGTGTTTGTTCTATGGTTTGTGCGTCATCCATGGCACACTCATTAAAAATGATATCTTGCATGTTGTTACAAGAGTCTTGCCAATATTCTGAAGAAAATTAGACTTCTGAAATCTGAACTGGGGAAAAGTAAATCTCTGCTTTACATTGGAGTGTTCATAACTGGATACACTTCCTACACACACACACACACACACACACAAACACACACACATATACTGAGTAGCTCACTCATTAGTCATGATGTCAGTCATACATTCACTAAAGAATTACACTGCATAAGTTACACAGGCTTCAGCTGATATGGGGTAGTACACAAACATGTTTTTCCCACTTGATTCCCTACCCATGATTCCCAACCATGCCCCTAGAACATGCATTAATTATGTTTGTCATACTGCATACAACTCACTGTAGACCACAAAACATGGCAGTTATTGATCATATTATTGATAGAAGGGATTTTGTTTTGGATAAAGTGCATATGAAAGCAAGAAAGGGCACAAAGTAGCTGACAAACTGCCAAAGAGAAGACACCTAAAGTAAGTGTATTATTGACAGATTGCTGATGTACGCACAAATCCTGTTATTTCTTTCTCTTGAGCTCATTCACATTTTGGGGAGATTCTGCTTCTTACAAAACCATGTATACACAAACCCTGCTGCACAGAGAACATACTGATTACACGCAGAGGAAGATGGATTTGTGCATACTCAGGGTCTTATCTGACAAAACAGTAGGCAGTACATAGTTGAGACATGAAGAGTAAACTAATCTGACAGGTCTTTTGCTTTGATTCCAACATTATTTATTTTTGGGACAAGAATTTTGCCTGTCTGAACTCATGACCTACAATTCCTCCATGTCCATGAGAGGATAGTGGGGTTCTAACTAGCAAGCCAATGTAAACATTTTTAGTATGTTTTATCACTTGGGGCTTGGCTTTATGCAACTGCTCATAGAAACATATTCACTAGAGCTGCAGGAATGCTGGACACACACACACACACACACACACACACACACACACACACACAGGAAATGTTAGAGGCAGCAGCTCATTTAACATACAAATGGTTGATTATATTTGTGCTGTATCTGGGTGTGTGTGTGTGTGTGTGTGTGTGTGTGTGTGTGTGTGTGTGTCCACAAGGAAAGGGATATTGTAAACTTTTGTTCTTGTGACATTTGAGTGGTTCCCATGAAGACATAAATAAAAATGCACATTTTATTAAAAATAAGCATAGTATCAGTTAGCTGCATAATAATTATGTCAGTGACACTATATTGCCAAAAGTATGTGGGCACCTGACAATCACACCCATATGTGGGCCTTCCTCAAACTGTTGCCACAAATTTTGAAGCACACAATCATCTAGAATATTATAAAGAAAGGGCTAAAACCCGTTTCATCACGACAATACCCCTGTGCACAAAGCGAGGTCCATAAATACATGGTTTGCTAAGGTTGGAGTGGAAGAACTCAAGTGACCTGCACAGAGCCCTGACCTCAAATCCCTGAACACCTTTGGGATGAACTGGAAAACTGATTGGGTGGCCCGACATCCGTGCCTGAACTCACTAATACGCTTGTGGCTGAATGAGCACACAAGTCCCAGAAAAAATCCCCACAGTCACACTCCAAAATCTAGATTCCCAGAAGAGTCGAGGTTATAATAATAGCAAATGGGAGACTCACAATGGAGTGGGATGTTCAACAAGCATATATGGCAGTGAGGGTCAATTGTTCTCAAACCATTGGCCATATGGTGTACATGTGTCTCTGTGTAAGCATTTGAGGCAGCATGAACTATAAATGAAAACACTTGCAATCAGAAAAGACTGATTTCACTGTTTTTATATTATTACATCCAAACCCTATGCTTTTTTAGTATCACACCAAGATTTAAATATAGTGTATGATTTATGGCAGCTGTGTTGTCATACTCTGGCAAAAGGTCACTTAGGTCAATATTTGCACAGCTTCCTGATGGAGATGAATCCTGAATGTGAATTTATGTATAAATAGATGGATGGACGTGGAGGCGGCTGATAAATAGAGCAATCAGTCGTAGGCAGGACTGAGAGAATCACGTATAAATATATGTGAGGCAAATGCCCACCAGTAAGATCACTCACACACACACACACACACGTGTGTGTGTGTGTGTGTGTGTGTGTGTGTGTGTGTGTGTGTGTGTATGTGTGTGTCAGTCTAGCTTTTCTTATTTGTTGCTGTTGATCCCTGCAAGCCAACCTGAGCTCTGTCATTTATTTCTCCCAATGCTCCCACTCTTCACTCATGTAAAAAAATTCTCACACTCTCTTCTCTTGAACTTTAGTCATAATCTTCTAGTATAACACTCAGCTTATGGATAAAAATGAACAAGTGTTTGGGTTCATTCACATGTGAATGCAGCGAAGGGGTCGTGACTTTTCATTATAGCTCATTCCCACTTAATCCTTTTTAGGGCCCATTTCCTCATTCCTGCAGAGAAAATAATCTGAATACACTGAATAATTTCAGTGGAACACAAATGCAATTTAGTAACTTAGCTGAGATTACAATTTCGATTACAATAAGCAACAATGAATGATGACTTGGCAGGCTGGGTATACAACCCCAATTCCGAAAAGTTTGGACAGTATGGAAAATGCAAAAAAAAAAACAAGTGAAAAGTGTCACAAATGTCACGTTCCGTGACGTAAGGGAAGATAAGGCGGATGCAAACACAGTATGAACTAGAGTTTTATTTAAAGAGACAGGCCGACAAATCCTAATCGTAATCTATAAACATAATCCAAAACAGGCAAGGTCAGACGATCGGCAAACAGACATACACTCGGGCAAGGCAGAGATCAAAGTTGCGGCCACAGGATACAGGGTCAATACACCAAACATTGTGAATTTAATTTAGTTTTGAAAATATATAGTCATTTCAAATGACTGCAACACATTTAAAAAAAGATGGGACAGTAGACTGCTTACAGTGATGTGTAACATCACTTTTTCTTATATTTTCTTATATTCTTATATTTTCTTATATTACTCAAATTAGACAATTGCCTCAACTTGTCACATTGCTATTAGTCCTAAATTGTCTCTGTCCCACCTTTTTTGTAATGTGTTGCATGCATCAATGTCAAAATAAACATTTATCTTCAAAAAACTATGCAGCTGATTAGGTAAAACTTCAAATACCTTTTGTTTATACAGGTGCATCTAAAAAACAGGTGCATCTTCATATATTCTAGATTCATTACACATAAAGTTACATATTTAAAGGCTCTTTTTGTTTTAATCTTGTTGATTACAGCTTATAGCTTGTGGAAATCAGAAATCCAATATCTCAAAATATTAGAATAAAGAACTAAAGAATTAGAAATGTTAATTTATGCACTCAATACTTGGTCAGGGCTACTTTTGAACAAATTACTGCATCAATGCAGTGTGGCATGGAGGCCATCAGCCAGGCACGTGGTTTTTTTTTTTTTTTTTTAAATACAAGTCAAAGTACATTTACAAATCACTCCTATTTGTTTATATTAACATTTCCCATAAGGTCAGAATTGGGGTTGTGTTAGAGAAGTTAAATAAATTAATGTATAAAGATATAGATAAAAAAATAATAATAAATTTGAGGAAAAGGAAAAAGTTTTTTACTTTGTGGGACTGAGATGTGTGTGGGTCTTAGAGCCTTCATCAGAATTGTTTAAAGATACAGTGGACATGAGTGTGCAAAAACAGTGAAATGAACACCTTTCTGATTAGTTTTATAAGTAGTAGTTTCATAACTACAGTATATACATGTAAGACATGTTATAAATAGATGCCATATATTTTTTTTAAATCTGACAAATATTTGACTTAACCAAAATTGTTGTTTCTACCTTTAGTGTCCACTCTTCGAGAACTTTCATAATAACAACAATAATGACTAATGACCAATAAAATGTTTGAAGCCTGAAATGTGGCAAAAGGTTGAAAAGTTCAAGGGGGCACTGATATATATATATATATATATATATATATATATATATATATATATATATATATATATATAAATAAATTAGTTTCTCACACACTATGTGATTTTGCTGATTGACTATAGCTCACATCTGTAAAATTAATCCATTACTCCTTTTCATCAAGTGAGTGATAGAAATTCATTTGTGTGTGTGTGTGTGTGTGTGTGTGTGTGTGTGTGTGTGTGTGTGTGTGTGTGTGTGTGTGTGTGTGTGTGTGTGTGTGTGTGTTAAAATGCCCTCATATGTGTTCTGTCAAACAAATCAGCCTAGAAAAGGCTTGTTTTTTTCTGACTCACTAATCCTCATTGCTTTAAAGCAACATCTGCTGAGGTCTCTTTACATTACAATAGGTGATGCTATACAAATAAAGCATGGGTGATTAAATAATAAATAAATAAACCAAGAAACTCAAAGTCACAAGGAACTCTGGTAGTGCTTTATATTTCTTCAAATACATTTCAATAAATCCTGCCTCATGCACTAGTTCTGGTTAGTATTTTTTACCAACACAGGCTGAATGCCATGGTTAGCAGTGTATGTATGTTGACCATGATACAGGAACTGCAACCATAACATTTCAGTAATGCCAAGGAATCAACTGCACATTTCGAGTTGTGCACAATAAGCACTCAAACTTACAACAACAACAATAATAATAATAATAACAAGCATACTGTGCCTTACACGAATATAACAACAAGAACTGATATAAGTGAATAGTAATTTCTTCTTAATTATTCAAATTACTCCACAACACAGTCATGTCACCAACAATCTCCTGATTTTGCAATTTGCTCTGCTCATCTATAACAGTTACAAATCCAGAAGCACATATGGCACAGGGTTGAATTGCAGAATTGAATATTCACAAACAGAAATATTTAGAAACCCCTTTCTTGCTTTTTAAGCATTTAGTTTACTGACAACAAATTCAACTGCCTTTTTTCACCATATATATTCATACAGTACATGATCCATTCATCCATCCACACATCCACCCCTCCAGCACAAGGCGGGGTACACTCTTGATGGAGGTGCCAGTCCAGCATAGGACACACTCACATACTCATTCACATTCACACACTCATTCATACACTTTAGACATGCCAAATGAGCCTACCATGCATGTCTCTGGACTGGCGGAGGAAACCGTAGTACTCGGAGGAAACCCCCGCCGCCCGCGGAGAACATGCAAGCTCTGCACACACAGGGCCTAAACAAATTTTGGGGAAATTTTTACTGTGTCTCTGATGCTTCTGAAATTTAAATATTTAGCAGTTTCAGAACATCTCAAATATGCAATTGCTGGATTGTGGTCCTGCACTAGGCTTGCCTAGGCATGTTTAACTTGGAAAGTGATGTCAAGTAAAACCCTAGTGTGAAGGCTAAATGTAGTAGATAGTAAAGATTCTGAAATCTCTAACTTATCAAAGGAAACTACTGTGTTATGCAGTATGCTGTTGTATAATTGTAAATCACCTCCATTTGATGCTCTACCTGGCTTCACGATACTGAACTGGTCATTCAGATGGCAAAGATCTGTTTGGGGAATATTGTACTTTTCACATTTTCAATGGCTAACCATTAGGAAGTTCTAGTATTAAAAGTGTATATCTTGTGAAGGTCAAACAGGAATTATTTCTCTCCTCTCACCATGATTTTTTTCACAGCAGACTCTCCATCTTATTTTCTCCTTTTCCTCATGTGCTTTTTTCTCTCCCCTCCATCTTTTTCTCATTTCTTTGGCGTGACCCCACTCTGTTTGGGTGTTGATAGGGTCCTGTCTACGTTCCATCAGTGTTGCTACATGACTGGGAGATTGGATTTTTGCCCAAGTTATTTCCAGTCTTCTCTCACACCCTCACTCCCACTTTCGCTGTCATACTCTCTCTCTCTCTCTCTTTTATCCTCCTATCTTTCTTAGTCCCTTGCATAATCTCTTTTTCTCTCAAGCTTTTTCACCCTCTGTTTCATATTCAGCAGCAAGATTGATTGATCAGTGCATTCTCATTCATTCTCCTGCATGATTTGTCGTATCTGCTCAGGGTAAGAAAGAGTGAGAATGAAAACAATGGAAGGGGAAGTGAGGAAGGAAAGATTATCATTGAGCATGCTAAACCAGCATTCATTAGAATCACCCCCTGGAACAGTCCAGTATGGCCTAATTGGATGTTTGAAAGAGCTCTGGATTCAATTGACAGCAAGAGAAGGAGAGAGTGAGGGAGAGGAAGGAAAACAGATGGAATTAACATTAGGCTGCCTCAAGGTTGGTCCTGGAACCAATTTCGGCACTTTGAGGAAGAGGCAGCCTGGCAATTCACAAGACTCCAATCCCATCATACCTATCTCTCTCAGTCACTGTTCCCAGAGCTGTTTAAACCCAGGAGGTGTGCACAAGCTGAACTGAGTGCTCTTATTTAAGGAATGTGATCTATCCATGCAGTTAATAGAAAACATTCCACAATACCACGGCTAAGGCTTGTAAAAATGACGTGAAACATTGCAGTAATCCACTGACTAATGAACATCACTGTGCTTTCGGGAAACACCTGGTTTATTGGACAAGGTTATTTCATGAAACACTGCAGTGCATCCATCGCAGTGTATTTTTGTGAAGATTGTGTGAAGCTTCGGGGCACACTAATGGTTTCTATTTTCTTTTTTTAACCTGCCTCACAGACCAGCGGCGATATGCGGGGCGCCGGAGTACCATCAGCTCCTCTTACTGAGCACCAAAAGCAGCTCAGTTATTCATTTGAGACACGGTATGCTCGGACAGTTTGCGGGCAGATGTGTCTACTGTGCAAAGAAATAGACAGAAAGAGGGAGGTATTGGTTACTGGAAGAGCTACAGTGGTGTGAAAAAGTGTTTGCCCCCTTCCTCATTTCCTGTTCCTTTGCATGTTTGTCACACTTAAGTGTTTCGGAACATCAAACCAATTTAAACAATAGTCAAGGACAACACAAGTAAACACAAAATGCAATTTGTAAATGAAGGTGTTTATTATTAAAGGTGAAAAAAATCCAAACCATCATGGCCCTGTGTGAAAAAGTGATTGCCCCCTAAACCTAATAACTGGTTGGGCCACCCTTAGCGCAACAACTGCAACCAAGCGTTTGCGATAACGTGCAATGAGGCTTTTACAGCGTCCTGGAGGAATTTTGGCCCACTCATCTTTGCAGAATTGTCCTAATTCAGTTACATTAGAGGGTTTTCGAGCATGAACGGCCTTTTTAAGGTCATACCACAACATCTCAATAGGATTCAGGTCAGGACTTTGGCTAGGCCACTCCAAAGTCTTCATTTTGTTTTTCTTCAGCCATTCGGTGGTGGACTTGCTGGTGTGTTTAGGATCATTGTCCTGCTGCAGAACCCAAGTTCGTTTCAGCTTGAGTACCAACAGATGGTCGGACATTCTCCTTCAGGATCTCTTGGTGAACCGCAGAATTCATAGTTCCTTTTATCCGGCAAGTCTTCCAGGTCCTGAAGCAGCAAAACAGCCCCAGACCATCACACTATCACCACCATATTTTACTGTTGGTTATGTTCTTTTTATGAAATGCAGTGTTCCTTCTATGCCAGATATACTTGGGCACACACCTTCCAAAGAGTTCCACTTTTGTCTCTCGGTCCACAGAATGTTGTCCCAAAAGTCTTGGGGATCATCAAGATGTGTTGTGGAGAAATTGAGACGAGCTTTGATGTTCTTTTTGCTCAGCAGTGGTTTTCTCCTTGGAACTCTGCCATGCAGGCCATTTTTGCCCAGTCTTTTCCTGATGGTGGAGGCATGAACGCTGACCTTAACTGAGGCAAGTGAGGCCTGCAGTTCTTTGGATGTTGTTGTGGGGTCTTTTGTGACCTCTTGGATGAGTCGTCGCTGCGCTCTTGGGGTAATTTTGGGCGGCCGGCCACTCCTGGGAAGGTTCACCACTGTTCCATGTCTTCGCCATTTGTGGATAATGGCTCTCACTGTGGTTCGCTGGATTCCCAAAGCTTTGGAAATGGCTTTATAACCCTTTCCAGACTGATAGATCTCAATTACTTTCTTTCTCAATTGTTCCTGAATTTCTTTGGGTCTCGGCATGATGTGTAGCTTTTAAGGATCTTCTGGTGGACCTTACTGTGTCAAGCAGCTCCTATTTAAGTGATGCCTTGATTGTGAACAGGTGTGGCAATAATCAGGCCTGGGTGTGGCTAGAGAAATTGAACTCAGGTGTGGACAACCACAGTTATAGTATGTTTTAACAAGGGGGGCAATCACTTTTTCACACAGGGCCATGATGGTTTGGATTTTTTTTCACCTTTAATAATAAACACCTTCATTTACAAATTGCATTTTGTGTTTACTTGTGTTGTCCTTGACTATTGTTTAAATTGGTTTGATGTTCCGAAACACTTAAGTGTGACAAACATGCAAAGGAACAGGAAATGAGGAAGGGGGCAAACACTTTTTCACACCACTGTATAGTTTTTACTTTTATTGCCATACACACTTGAATTGCATCATTTTTGCAATGCTTAAATATCAAAAGGACACACAAAGCAAGCTGATACTTAAAGTCTGGCATTATCGGCTGTGTTGGATGCTTAATTTACAGCAAAATATATCCACATGTACCATCTCACAAAGCTGGCTGACTGCCTCATTATGTTCTAGTGATATTGTGCGATTGAGTGCTGCCCAATTTCACACAAATTTGACCAAATGTAATTAAGGCATTTGGCATCTTCACCTTCTTTTTGATGGTCGCTGTGTATTAGGATCCAGTAATCTTCCTTATGTGATTTTGGTAGCATCTATACAGAGTAGAAGCATGCAATTTTAGACTTATTATGTAACAAATCTCTCCATGTACCAACTGCTGTACTGTGTCACATGCCCCATTCAACTTGTAGTTCCCCACCAAAAACACCAAAAATATCGCCACAACTTGAAATTTCAAATCATTAACTTGAGGTAGTCTTCTCAACTACCAGTTCCTTCCCTGTTTATGAAATGATGTCAAAGCATCAGTGTAAAGTAACCCTTCTCTACTTTTTAAATTAGTTTATAGGAGTATTATCTTTAGATCAGTTACTATGCTTTTACTGTTTATCGCATGTCGAGTGTACTGAGGTGGGAAATGATGTTACTACTTGTAAATCACCACTTACAAGGAACCATGAACGCAGCATTAGAGTAGGATGAAGAGACTGAGAAAATAAACTTAATATTTGATCCAACAAACTTAGAAAGAAGCCTAATTTTTCTCTTTTCCTTGTGAAGATTTTTTGAGGATTTTCTATATATATATTTATTTCATAGAAATGATTTTAATATTGAAAAATTGGTAAATATCTGAAAACATTAATAAAATGAGAGGGCAAATAGCAATAGTTTGGGCAAATAGAAGATGAGGAAGAATAGTGTATGTCGTCTTTCTCATATTAGACTGTGGGACTGTGGTTAGTGGTTAGTCCTGTTTGGTGTCACTTAAGCTGTTGGAGAAGAACAACCAGCTTACCTCATTGATTTACATTAATCAAGGACACACACACACACCCTTTCTCTCGCTCTCTCTCCCACGGGTGCCAAGCCTGTTAATATTGCATTGTGCATGTGTCTGCTTTCATCTTGATGGGATTTAATTCAATCTATGCTAGCTAACTTATTTTTGTATGGAGAGAATTACTTTGAGCGTGAGACAGAGGATGAATAGCAAAAACACATTAAGATAAACAGACACGAGGATAGGACAGGAAAATTACAGCAATGAGAGTATTAGAGGAGCAGAGAGAGAGAGAGAGAGAGAGAGAGAGAGAGAGAGAGAGAGAGAGAGGAAAAGTAAGTGAGAAAAGTAGAGAGCTACAAGAGTGAGAGTGTGATAAATAGTAGAGGCTTGTGGCTGGAGGCAGGTTGTTGAGTGATCTCTGAGTGTCTCCTATCAATGTCACTGCAATGTCTTTCACTGCCACAGAACAGAGAGAAACACCTTCCATCTAGCACTCATTCTTTGGTCACACATGGAGTCCCTCAAGAACAATTCCCATCACAAATATATATATATATATATATTTATTTTTTTTTATTTTTTTTTTTCAATGCTCTGCTATTTGTGGATGAATTAATGTTAATCAGCTGTGGTGTTGCTGGTTTCTTCTTATTCTTCCCCCCATCCCCTTACCAAACTCTGGTCACACCCGTTCCTTGTGTTCAGTTATGTTTTGTTTTTTTTGTAAGTCTGTTTGTGTAATCTTGCATTCATCTAGTCTTGCATGTGGTTATACTTCTGATGCTTCTGATACTTACATACATCCTGTTACCTCTGCCTCTTGTGGGTTGCAGTTGATGCACATTCGGTGTAACTTTGATGTACTTGACTAAACAAACTTCCTTTTCTCCCAATTTATAATTTCTTCTAAAATTACTAAATTTTTTAAATTTTTTTTTTCTTTTTTTAAATTTTAAAAAAAAAACAAAAAACCCTTTCCACTTTTTTTAAAAAAAAATAATTTTTTTTTGAAATAATCTAGCTATTTTTTTTTTTTTTTTGTGTGTTTGGGGGATTGGGGGGTATTTGTTTGTGGCACAGTTGTCTGGCCCCTGCTAAGCCTCATGCTCTGCTAATTGGGCCTGCTTTTTCTCATGCCTCTCCCAGCACAGTGGGAACTGGCAAGGCTGTGAAAAAAGTGAGAAAAAAAACAATGCAAGCTCAGGGCCAGAAAGTCATTCGACTCGTCCAAATGAAGCACACAAATCCATTGCATCAGTATGCTGGTCAGACCCAGATTCAGACCTGGGGTGGGGAAGATGGAGGGGACGTGAGAGAGGGGGAACATAGAGGTCTTTTGATTGGGAATTATAAATGCATCTCCCTTCAGCGTTTTCTTTTTCTCATCATGGCATTGGAAGCGAGAGCTGACCAATACCTGAAATCAATCACTGCCTGTCACTGCCAATGCTGAAAAAAGGATCACATGAAAGGAGTGAACACATCACTCTTCACTGATTCTGACTGGGTCTGCAGCGTGGAATGATGTTGAACTGTTTTCTTGTTTCGTAAGCCCCGAGTCTCGGCATCTGCCTTACAAAGGAATTCCCATCAGCCGTTAAGGGGCCGAACCGAGGCTTGACAGGTGAGTGACGGGGGGACGGGGACAGGGAGGGGGGACTAGACAAATGACATAGACAGCTGGCCAAGGGGGTGTGTCTGTTTTTTTTTTCTTACTCTTAATCCCTCCACCCTTCAGAAAAGATGTTTAATTTTCAAGTGTGTCAGAAACAGGTTCTTCTGGCTTTACATATTAAAGAAAAACAAAAGCAATTTGTCAAATAGGAGGCGGGTGCGGTGTGAAAGAGGAGGCACTGTGTGAAATGATAGAATAGAGACGTGAAAAATTAAATGGGGTAAATGGGGGTTTGAAAATGGGACATGGGGTCAAAGAGGGGGCTCTTTGAGGTAATCAG